>RXOD01005378.1:0-14446 GCA_005223375.1 Amoebophrya sp. AT5.2 | reverse complement strand
GGTATACAGGGTCAAATTACTTAGCGATACCTATGGGAAGGCCTTTTTGACCCGTAATTCTGGGAAAAGTGTGGAAAAAAAGTGGTCGATTTCCGTAAATCTGGGACCGGCTCTGGGCTCCAGATGAGTCCCAGATGGATCGGAAACCTCCCGATTTCCGTAGAAACGGAAAAGTGGAGGTTTTTGGCAGCTTTTGCGCACGGGTCGATTTGAATAATTCATCGATTGATTTCATTTCCGTAACTTACGAATGATGCTGTCGAAGACGCCGATGGCGCTTGCAAACGAGCTTAACTACAGGAAAAAGTTGTGGTTTGGGTCCACTCTTCCGCAACTATTTAGACTTTCGCACGTGATGATCTGCACGGCGTTTGATCATCGTCTTCGCACGTCCTTGCCCTTGCTTCTGGAACTATCCACGTCGATTCTGAAAGTTACGGAACCGCGCAGGTGATCGCACTCGCAGCCACGAATCAGTGCCAGAAAGCACTTCGAAAACTATCGACACATACAGGCTGCGCCGGCTTTTGAATGAAAATATGACAGGCGCACGGGGCAGGATCACGGGGCGCAGACTTGACCGACACCAGAGCACGACGGCCCGCCAACACACATACTGCCGTCCGGAGATGGCTGCCCGGCGTGCAGCGTGGAGCGATCGGTACTAAAAATTTTCCACATATCATCTTCGGGCTTCATCAACAGCACCCGTTTCAGATCCAGGCGCGACGGCGAGGAGCAAGGAGAAACGTACCTCCCACACTGTGTCCTTCCCCTCACTTCAATCCACATTCTCGTTTCTACTTGCTTGCAGCGGTCCTTTCTGTCACTGATGTACTGTAGGCAACTCTCCACATCGCGTCGTAGGAAAAGCGCCAAACTGTGCACGACATCATAGGACAGAAACACTGCTGGGGTCTTCGCCAACGCAACTAAATCCCTCAGAAAGAGGTCAGGGCGAAGTTGACGGCGCCCGAAGACGATAACGTCCCGGCAGCTTTATCTGCTCGCCCGGGCTAGAGCTGGACTGCGGCTTCAAGTTAGAATTTAAATTGTCCTGGACTGTGCATGGGCAAAGTAAATCTAAAATCCGCCACGGAAGTCGAGCCGCGGCTTTTGGCTTATCTCCCCACCCTGTGCGTAAAATACTTACTTCTACTCTACTTTTACTTTTTCTTCACTATGTGTTTACTTTTCTATCACTATGTTTTTACTTTCGCACAGGATGAAGAGGGCCGGCAACCGGGTTTCCGAGCTCCCTACAGCCTTCTACAAATGGAATCGGGTCGCCACGTGCGGCCTGGATGGAGATACGTTTCTACGAGTACGCGCGCGGCTATTCGAGAAGATGGAAGAAGCTAAAGACGCGAACAGCGGCAGAGATGTAGCTGTTACTTTCCTCTACTATTTCCGAAAGTTTCAGAAATTGCAATCGAAGTGCCTCTATATGCTTCTACATCTACTCAGCCTCGACATACATCGAACGCACTCCACCGTGTCCCCGCGCCACACCTGGTGACCCCCCAACACGGAATCGCAAACAACCAAAGCAGAACTACTTCCGCTTGGCCATTTTGGCCATCTTCGTGTTGCCAGCACCAGCAGGAGTTTTGCCGCGGCCGCGCTTCATGGGCGGCGCAGCTTTGGATGAAGTAGAATTGCCCGACGCCGGGACCTCTTCCCCGGCCTCAGACTGCGTGCCGCCCGCGTGCACCGAGGTGGCCGTGTTCAGCCCGGCGCCGGAGGATGCCGCAGCGCGCAAGGCCTCGTTGTGCGCGTCATCCTCCGCGGCGAGACCCCCGTTGGACGACTGGGTGGGCCACTTCTCCTCGTGCACCTGTAGATTATTGCAGACATTCTTGCACCCTAAACATATTCCCGTTTCCCGTAAGTTTCGGAGAAGCTACTGCTCTAGAGATAACTAGCACCAGGGGGAAAGATCTAGTTTGCGCCTGCTTCTGGTACCTCCTTCATGTAGTGCTTGCGGATGCGCTGCCCGGTGGAGTTCACCACCCAGATGTACTCTTTGCCGGTCTCTTCGTCAAAAAAGGATTCGTCATGGTTGAAAATCTCGCCCAGGTGGTTCGCGTCGGCGGCAAACGAGACCTTCGAGCTGGTGCGGGAGCTGGAGCTCGCCTGGCCCTTGGCCTTCGCGGCCTTGACCGCCTTGGCCTTGGCCGTCGCAGATGAAGCTTCAGCGGCGCGGTTATTTAGAATTTCGTCCTGCCGTGCCATTTTTTCGTACTCCAAGTCGGGAAACATGGACACGTACGCGGGGCCGTCGCCCGTGCGGAAGACGTTACCTTGCGGCAGGGGGTTGTTCTTGTTGTCCTTCTGCATGCCGATGTACCCCGCCTGGAACTTCTGCATGCCGATGTACCCCTCCCGGCATTTGCTCGGCTTCGTCTGGCCTTGGGCTTGGATCTGCTTCACGTGGAACGGCATCATCTGCCCCGGACCGTCAGTCGATCTCGCGGTGACCACCGCGCCATCCTCGTCGCTGTCGTCCAGCAGCGGGTTCCTCTTCATGCCTTCATCGGCATCGCCGGACAAAATGTCATCGGGATGGTCCAGGCCCAGGTCGACGGTCGTGCTCTTCGCCTTGGAGGAGGTGGACTTAGTCTTCGACGGAATCTTGGACGCAGCGGAGGAAGACGCCGCCGCCGCAGCCTCGGCCTGCAGGTCCTCGTGCTCCATCGCCATCCGCAGCCGCAGCTCCTGCTGAAGGTCCTCTTCCCGCCGCTTATGCGCTGCCGCGCCGTGGACGTGGACCGCCGGAGGACCGGCCGCGGAAGACGCGGGACCGGAGACGGGTAGCTTCTTGTTGTGCGTGGAGTTGGTGAAAAACGGGCCATCGAACGGGTACGGTCCAGCCCCGGCGCCAGCTGCAGTTGTGCCTGTCAGTATGCGTTAAAAAGTGGTGCTTGCATGGCCGCGGCAGGGCGCGACGTACGTTGAAGGTGAAACCGAAGCGAAGCGCGAGCGAAACTTACGGAAAGGCCTGTCTACTTCTACATCCATAAATACCCGGAAAAGCAGCGCCAGCAGCAGCCTGTGCCTCCTGCCCAGCAGCCGGAGCCGCGCCGGTCGTCATGCCTGCCTGGGCGGCGCGAATGTAGTGTCTCTCCCGATTCTCGTTGATCGCGGCGAGCTTCTCCTCCTCGATGTCCTCGTGAGTGGGAGGCGGGCGCGCGCTGCTGCGCCGCCCTGCTGCTTGCAGCGACTCATCGAGGTGGAGGTCGGGGCTCAAAGCACGGTGGGAAGCTGCGACTCCGGTGGAGGTAGCGGCCCCGACGGACTGCTTGACGAAAGCCGCGGACCCCTTGTTGGCGGTGCTCTGGCCCGCGATGTTCATGCTGGACAGCGCGTTCGGGTTCATGTTCTCCTTGCCGGGGACCGGGGACGAGGACGGGGCGCCGAGCAGCGCGCCCGCCCGAGTCCGGGCGGCGAGGCCGAAAACGGGGGCGATCTTCTTCTGCACGGGGGCCCGGGCAGACGCCGACGCATCTACGGAAAACTGCGACTGCGAGGCGCCTCCACCTGGAGAAGTATATGGAGCTTGTAAGAGATTTAGTTTTAGACTTTTCACGACCACGACCACGATCGCGATCCAGCAATTCCGTAAGTTTCGGGAAAGTGAGTTGTGCTTGTGCCTACGCCTACGCACCTGTAGATAACATCCATCACCTGAGCGAAAGTTTCGCAAACGCGACCAAAAAACTAAATCAGAACCAAGCTGGGACTCATCCGCACCGGGCGCGAGCCCCTCTCCCAGCTGGCTCTGATCGTCCTTGAACAACTCTTCGAGATCGCCATGCGGATCCACTTGCCCAGAGGAGTCCACGTTCCCGGACAAGGCCGCAGGGGGAGGGGGCGCGCAGTCCTCCACGCGCAGGTGTCGGGGCAGGACGGTCCGACCAGCTAAAGGGTCAGCAGATGAAAAACTGGTCGGCGGATCCGGACGGTGCGGGTGGTTCGGGTCGTCGGGATGGAAGTGGGGAAGGACAAACCCAGTCGGCGCATGAAGCCCTCCTTGCCCAGATAGATACTTCGCGAACGCGGCCGTCGCCCACTGCGGAACTACAATCGGACGACCCCCTCCTTGCGCCTGCCCCGTCGACGGAGCAGCACTGCCAGACCCTGCAGCTCCCCCGAGCATGTCATTGTCGACATCCCCTCCCGGCACAAGAACACCTCCTTGCCCAGATGAAGAGTTCACGTTCCCCGTCCCGGCGGCAGGACCAGCACCAGCAGCCAGATCATCACCATTTTCCGCCTGCGGCATCGGTTCATCCGCATCCTCCGGAGCATCACCTCCAAGCTCATCTACCTCTCCACCTTCTCCACCGGCGTCTACTGCCGCCTCCCCACCCTGATCTTGCCCGGGGAACAGAATGTTAGGCGCAACGCCCGCCGCCCGCGCCTGCTCCTGCGCGCCTTCATCACCACTAGGAGCACCCGGTCCCGGGGTGCGGGGAGAATTGTTCGGGTGTTTTTGGCATCCTTGGTTGAGGAGAGTGTTCGCGACCCGAAAGTCGCGGAGGGGGGAATCGAGCCTAGTGAGGAGGGGAAGACTCGTGAGACCCTCGTCCCAGATGGCGTATTCATAGTCCCGGTGGGCGGTTCCGCGCGGCGGCAGGAGTGCTCCGTTGGTGTAGTTCGTGTCGGTTCGGCGTTGCGGCGCGGCCGCGTCGCCCTCTTGCTCGTCCTCGTCAACTGCGCCGCCGTCTCCGTCGTCACCGACGCGGTCGTCGTCGTCCCCATCACGGTGGCGGCTCTCGTCCCTTTCAACACCATTGGCGGGCTCGTCACCGTCCTCCTCCGCGACCTTCACGGCCGGGCCGTCGTTGTTCACAAAATGGGGGATCTTGGTGTGGACCTTGTAGACGGCAGTGACCTCATACTTGCCGGACGGCCCCATGTTCGCGGGGATCTTCATCTCCGCGGTCATCTGGCTCTCGGGGACCAGGCACTCAGTCACCTGGGTGTGGGTGGTGGAGGCTGAGAACAACTTATCTAGACACGGCGCCGTAGACGGAGGCTGACGCTGAGAAGCTCACACGACACAAATTTAGACCTGCGCTTACGTGCTTGTACATGACTGCACTTTCCGAAACTTTCGGAAAAGGAAGGAAAATAGATAGGACGCCACGCGGACTACGACTAGGTGGGGGCCGCGACAGCACTAGCAGTACCACGGTAATGGGAGCGAGCACGATCTTCCGACTCTCCTCTCCCTGACTCGCGCCGGCCATGTAGAGGCTGTAGACCTGCACGCTGTCCAGCATTTTCATGAAAACCGGCTGGACCACGTCGTACTCAAACACCACCGGTATCTCGAAGGGCAAAGTTTGCCCCCGGCCCAGTGTCGTGAAGGTCTGGGTGAATATCTCTTCAACCGGGTCGCGGTAGCGGTACTTCTTCCAGTTGCACGAAACTTGGTCGCACCTCACCTGAGAGTCGTTGCCAACGGATCGTGCTGACGCTGAGTAGGGAAGGGGCTGCTACGACTACCGCTAGGACTAGGGCTGGCGCTAGCGCTGGGCGCTGCTTCTAAATATTATGTTGGAAATGAAAGTCTGCGGGTGACTGTGAGTCTGTGTCAGAGTCAGTCATAATCTGGGTGAAGCCCTGCTGCAGGTACAGGTGCAGCCGGCCCAGGGCGCCAGCTGAAAGTTTCAGAAATCGGCGAGGAGACAGCGAAGTACCCCCAGCTGGTCGCCATCGGCAAACTCGACCTGGCACCACTTCTGCGTGCTCTCCTGCGCCGTGGCCGCGACGGCGAGGTCCAGCTCTCTCTTCTGGGTGGTCAGCATTTGTTGCAGCTGTTGTTGGTGGGAGAGGGTGGCCTGTTCGAATTCAGTGATCTGGTCGAGGATGAACTGCGGCCACTGGGGTGCGCCGTCACCACTCTCCCCTACTTGGTTCGGGATCTCCTCGCTCAAAGCGGATCGCTGCGCGGCCGCGCGGCGAGAGGAGCCCTCGTTTCTCGCCTCGAGCTCGTGCCACGTCTTCTTCGCCTTCTTGAGGTTTGCGTCGAGCGTGTTGTGCTTCTTGGTCCATTCGTCCTGGAAGGCCTTGAGAGCTTCCTTCTGTCTCTTTTTCAGGGCCTTTTCCTTGTGCGCAGCAGTTTCGGGACCTGTGGGCGTGTCGTGGAGATCGACCTACAACAACAACTAGCACATACTTTCTCCGCACGCGCACAGGCATACACACGGGAACGGCACCCGCGCAGTGGAACCACGAAGGCAAAGACGTCTAGGTCTAGGGGCCAATAGATACTGAGAGGAAGGGCGCGATGTAGCCGCGCCTGCGCCCACATCGGAAGCTACAAGAAGAGGGGCCTAGTACCTTTGGGCGTGTACTTCATGTTAGTAATGACGCCCTTCTTCGGGGGCTGGCCGGGCCTGCAGTTGACCTTCACCTGCATGTTCTTCCTGAGCCTGATCTTTTCAACGCGGTCGGACGCGTCGACGTTGGCGCCCGTGTCGACCTTGAGGGTGCCCTGCACCAGGCGGTCGAAGCCGATGATCTCCTTCTTCGCTGCCGGCGCCACCTGGGCCTCCACGCTCTTCAGGTGCTTGTCCAATTTCTGCCCGAGGAGGAACTCCGTCCGGCCGAGAACCGCCCAGCAGTCGTAGGGTAGGTCGGTCTCCTCCGGGTGCTTGAACTCGGGGCACTGTGGGTGTGGGAGCGGGTATTGGAAGTGGGATATCTAGCATCAGTTGGATTGGTTCTTGCTAGTAAGTTCAAGGCACAGGGGCGGGTCTGGGAAAGTAGAGAACGAGAACGGATAAAAGAGCTGCGTCGTGGCTTGCGAAAGGAAAAATGCTTGCGCCGCTATTCCGAAACTTTCGGAAGTCGCGGGGTAGGCGACTCAGTTGTAGACTCAGACTCGGAAGAAACTCAGCGTCAGCCTAGGTGGGGTAGGACTAGGAGCAGAACTACGGCGAATAGAGGGGTGGATAGAAGCCTACCTGCACTCGCCACTCGCCGCCGTCGCGCAGAACCATTCCCAGCCGCATCGGCTGTTGAAAAAGGCGGTTGGCCTGATTTTGCTGTTCAAGTTTTGCCAACTTGAACAGCCCGGCGAGGGCCTCGACCATGTCGCACCACTCTCTCGTCAGCGGGGGCGTGTTTCCGAACTGATGCTTCTTGACGAAGTGAACCACGTTGCCGAGCTCCATGTTGGTTAAGCTGACGCGCGGCCTTCGGTAGTACAGCAAAGAGAACACCGCCAGGAATGCGCAGCGCTGGTACGGGGTCAAGAGGGAGAGCTTGAGCGGGATCAGCTTCGTCTTGTGTATGGCGTTTGCTTTGGCATTGTCTGAAGCGCCATTCCAGTAGCACTTCAGCAGCGCGATCCACTCGTCACAGATGATCCAGCCCTGGCGCTCGGACTGCCGAATATTATCGAACTCGCTCCACACGAGCAGCGAGTCGGTCTGGGTCTGTAAGCAGAGGTGGGAAGGGGACACATTGGCTTGCAACTCCAACTCTACAACTAGACCGAGCTACGCCGTGGACTCCAACCGGGGGAAAAGCCACAGGTACTTGCTTTTGCTCTACCAGCAGTCTTCTTATGCCTCGCTAGACCTAGAGCTGCGAGGGCTACTAAATCTAAACATCAATCGGAAACCACCTTGCCACACGATCGCGAAGTCTTCAGCTCCGCCTAGATCTAGAGACACTGATGACGACGATCGACAAACAAATTGGCATCGGTATCACAAAAGCTGCCGCGATCCAATAATTTTATTTTTTTTACCCGCACGAACTTCTCGAGGGAGAGATCGCACCCGCCCGGCTGCTTCTTGAGCTGGTTGTACCGCTCCTCGAGGCTGTTGTGGTGTGGTTTTGGTCGTGTCCTCGGGGGTAGTGCTAGTAGTTGCCATAGAGGCTAGCGGTAGCAGTACGCAACGCTTTCCGTGCAAGCATGTACGCATGCGCAAATCTGACACCAATCTACACAGATTCCGTAAGTTTCGCAGATCTAGCCCGACGCCTACACCTACTCCTAGTAGTTAGACCTAGAGCTAGACCAAGACCGTGTGCACATTCACACTCACTCTTCCTCTACCACTGCTTCTTGATAGTCCGCGAGCTATAGTTTACTAGTCTTGCCGTTGCCCTAAGCCTAAGAGTAAGAGCACGACTACCACTACCTCTAACCTCGGCCACACCTCCGCGGAGACGTCGCCGCAGTGTGCTGCTCCTCGCATAGATACACATAGCATCGGCTTCAGAGTCTACCTCTACATCTGCCGCGCTATCCGATACCACACGCCTACCCTGAGCAGCCGCGAAGAGATGCCCGTGCTGCTGCCGTCGCCACGTGAGGAGAGCGAGACGGCCAAGGCGGGGGTGCTCAGCATCCGGGACGCGCGGAGGTTCGGTCTGCATTTGCAGCGGGTTGTGGGCGGGAAGCTGGTGCCCAAATCTAAACTGGGAGCAGGCGTGGCGACGGGGACGGGGAAGGCCAAAGGGAAGAAGGCGAAGAAGGCGGGGAAGGTGCTGGGGGGGCTGAGGGCCCGCATGAAGTGGGTCCTCAGTATGCTAACGGGAAGGCGCGGGATAGATGTTCGCCTGCTACGCCTGTGCGATGTGGAGATTGATCGCGCAAAGGGACAAGCGCGCGCGCGCATCGGCGACGCAAAGCTTGTGAAGCGCAAGCAAGCGCTGGACGTCACCAGGGGCCGACTGCAATGGTTAACGTGCTCGTGCGAAAGGGACACGCTCGACTTCGTCAGTGCCGGCGTGGAGGAGCTACGGGCCAGAGCTAAACAACCCAACGGCTACATGTTCCCCTTCAAGACGTGCGACGTCACTAGGGGCTACGAGGCATACGCCAAGATCGTACGCCAGGCGAGGCGGACGTTCCGGTGCATGGATGGTTCGTCTTGTCGCCCTGCCGACATTCGAACCCATACCCCCCGCAGAACGTTCTGCACGGTGCTCCACCAGAAAAGTGTGCCATTGAAGGCAATAGCGCACTTTACTGGGCACAAAAAGATGGAGCACCTGCGCGACTACATCGAGATCGGCGCAGAATTTTGCGCCGTTTCCCACAAACAGCTTAGATTCTAGCGATAGAACAGAGGTGGTCGCAGCGATGGGCGTAGAGGAAGACGCTGACCATGCGCATTCATTTGGGAACGCAATGAGGCCCAGCCTGTGGCGATATTTCTCGCAGGCAGCCAGCAATACATCATTTCGTTTTCATTTACTTACTTCGTCTCGCAAACACAATTCACATTTACTGCGAGCGCAACTTCATCTGCAAGCGCAAGCCACTTTTACTTTCATTTATCTGTGCGTTTCCGTATCTTTCGGAAACGCAGTTGCAGCATGAACGTGAAGACAGTCGTGTTCAATGTCGGGTCAGCGCGCTGTCGCGCATCTGTCTGTATTCCTCTTCGCACCAGTCCGAACAGCGGTGAAATACGTGGCGAAAGAAGGAACTGACTGCAGGCCGTGGTCGTTCGTGGATCCCCTCCACGATCTGCAGGCCTCCTTGGGTTGACGGTAGCCGGTAGACGGTTCCGGCTCTAGCGGGCTCATCTGTCCACATCGCGCTGCTGCGTCGGGCTCTGGCGCGATCCACTCGCTCTCGCACTACTGGCTCTGGCTCTGGCTCTGGCATGTCAGCCTGCCCGGCTCTAGCTCTAGTTCTAGCTGCTTCGACGCGTGCGCGGTAAATTGGCTCAGGAACGGGAACCCCGCTCGCGTCATACAGCCCCACGAGCCGAGGATCGCACCGGTGCCCCCTGTTCCTAGACCTGGACCGGGGGCTGTCGCCTTCCAGGTGGTCCCACGATACGGCGGGACGGCGAAAGCCCCCGCGCCGGGTCATGTAGTTCATCATTATCATCAAAGTATACCGTGCGTAGAGCTTGAATTTATCGGGCCACGTCTCCTTGAGACACTGCCGGCCGGCGTTCGAGAGTCGCACGACCGCGCGGACCACCTCGACGTACTGCGGGTCGTTGATGCGGTCCGACAGGAGGATGTACTGTAGTGGGATGGTGCGATGATGACGATATCGATTACCAAGGTTAGCGCAGCTGCAGCGCGAGCGTCGTACCATACTACTTCTAAGTAATTGTAAGTGATCGCCTGCCCTGAAATTGGTGGATTCTACTTTGAGCTTGGAACCGGAGCCGGACTACGTGCGAAAGCAGAAGAGAGCTCCCGCCGGCTGGCACTGGGTAGGCATGGATCAGGGAGGATCATCTCGGACACCCGCGCCCCTGCTCAGACTGGGAGCAAGGTCACCACTGCTGCTTGTGATCATCAGCCGCAGCAAGCTACAGAAAAGACAGCTCCCGGCCCCGGGCCCTGCCTAGAACGAACGAGCCCACCAGACTCGGTCTTGGGCTTCGTCTGCCTCTGCGAGCGATGCTTACTTAGCGGAACAGCAACTCAGTGCGCAGTCGTTTCTTTCGGTTGCGTCTCAACATTACATAGCCGGACAGCAAGAATCTTTAGACTCAGTATATTCCGGATTGAGCTCTGCGCCCACATTCGGAGCAAGCACGGGTCTGTAGCTTCATTTCTGAAAGTTTCGGAGAATGAGCAAGTGTTTCGCGCTGCAGCTTATTTAGTTTTCTTGAATTGCAGCAAGGGCGGATGCTTGCGGCTCCGACCGCCGAGCATCATGTCTAGCTCAATCACCGTATCATCGGACTCTGCCAGCTCGTCTACCTGGATTCGCAACTGCTCAGCGCGTTCTCGTCCGTTCCTCTCGAGGAATCTTCGTAGCGCGTGGGCAGTGTGGTTCCCCGATAAAACGCCGTACTTCTCGCCGGGCTGCGCCACCAAAAGCAGGGCTGTTGTTCGATGATAGTTGGAGAAGTAGATTTTTGCGGAAGGCTGAGCAGGCGTGCGAGTTGGAGCTGCATCGCCCGACTGTGACTTTTCCTGCCAGTGCGGACCCCGACAGCCACACCCACAGCTACAGCAACACCGCTCCCGCTGGCGCTGCCCACAGCAGGCATTATCATTAATAGGCATAGGTATAGGGATCAGTAGGCCAGAACGAGAACCGGCGCCCGTGCCGGACGTAGATACAGAAGTAGAAGTAGAAGTGGAAAAGTCTAAAACTGCTGGGGGAATAGCAGTACGCTCGCTGCTAATCCACTCCCCGTTCGACATCTTATCGAAGAGATTGTCGACGTGTCCCGCGGCTCTTAGGGGGTTTTCCGGGTGTTCCACGGTCCGCAAAATGTCGGCCTCGGTGATGTGGCGCATGTCGTTTAGAAGGAAAGTTTCCTTCACGAGGTCGATGAACTCGTTCTTGTTCACGCGGCCGTTGATCATGTCGTTCAATAAATCGAGCACCTGTTTGTTTATGTTTGTGTTTATTGAAGTACTCACATGCGGACAGGATTGGCCAGTGATCCATCTGAAAAGAGAATCGATCGACGATACCTCTTGGTGTTGCGGCGGAGCTGGTGGGGGGGCTGGTCCTTGGACGGGGCGACCACCTGCAGCTGCGCCTGGTATTGCGTGGCCGTGGCCTCCGAGGGGAGCATTGACAGCGGGGTTGCCCAAGATGTTGTTCATGATGTCGTTTTGGCGGGCGACATGCGCCGCTGGGCCGCCGCCCAAGTCTGCCATTCCTCGGTCGCGAAACGACACAGAGGACCAAATTGGATTGTTTCGACCCGCGAAAAAAAAACGACGCGCCAGCTGAGTCAGAGCCTGGCCTCCCTATTCCGCTTAGCTAGTCGTCTATGGATCGACGACGCGAGTTCAGTGTAGAAGTAGGCGACGGCATAAAAGACGGCATAAAAGAAGTGATAGCGATAGGGCGTTAGTTGCTTGCGGGTAGCTGGGTTTTTCTAAATCTACACTACGATCCAATCGAACCGCAACACGTGGTCGCGGTCGCGTACCTGCAAGTGAAAAAAAGAACGGCTCGACGAGCCAAAAAAAACCGATACGGACAGCATGGAGGAGCACCATTCAGTTACAGTCTGCGGCTGCACACCGCGCAGATTGATCCTTTTCCATCAGTCGCCGATAAGTGCTGATACATACACGATCGAGCTTATTACTAGTTTTATCCCTGATTCAGATCTGCTTCTTCGGCCGTTAGTTAGAACAAATGGCTGCACTTCCAGCGCAAACTTGTAGCCATTCTATAGCTGTTGCAATCGGCTTAGTACATGATGCAGAAACCGGGATGGCGTCTCGCGAGGCTGGTGTGGCTCGCTTGCTATCTAAAAAATCGAAACGACACCCGGCCCGCGACGCGCTCAAGTTGCCCTCCGAGGCACAGCGCGGAGTCGCAGGATAGCTGCGAGTGAGGCGATCGCTAGTGTCTCCCGGAGCAGTCTGGGGCTCATCTTACCGCTCCTGAAGCCCGCCGAAACCCGTCGCAGCGCCAAGTTAGCAACGTCCGGAAGCGGCTCCAGCACCGCCATATGCATCGCCGTGCCTTGCTCCGGGCAGTTCCGCGGGGCTTCAGTGAGGCGCACTGGCCGGAAAGCGCCGAGGCGCCGTTCCGTAGGATACGGAAATCGAGGGCCCAAACGTGGCGCTTTTCCCAGATTTACGGAAGCAGCGCTGTTAAAACAGAGCTGCTTCCGTAAATCTGGGAGAAGCACCACGTTTGGGCCCTCGATTTCCGTATCCTACGGAAACGCCAACTGCGCCATTCCCACGCAGACAGCGCCACGGAGCCTCCCCGACCTCGTCCCGGAGCCCTTCGTAACGCCTCGTCGAAGCCTTCGCGATGGGCTCGCGAGCCTTCGCATCGCCTCGCGAAGAGCTCGTGATGCGCTCGCGATGAGCTCGTGATGAGCTAGCGAGGGGCTCGCGAAGGCGTCGAGAGGGGGTTGCAAAGGCACCGCGAATGCATCATGAAGGCACTGTGATGGTCCTGCGAGGACGTTGCGGCGTCGCCACGACGTCTTCCCGAAGCCTACATCTCGCGTCCTCTTCGCGCTACGCAGCGGAAAACTTCACCGCCTCATAGTGGTCGCGTGGACGCCGGGGACAGTCGACGCAGAGGCGACAGCCAGCCCGAGCGCGCTTCTGCTTCTGTCGCGGAGTGCTTAGAAAGTGTAGCGCTTTGATTAGTTGCGCGGTCCGCGTAGCTCCCTGGGGAGCTGCGCGGGCCGCGCCTCGTAATCGTATGACAAGCGCGCATGGTTACTCTCACCATCCCGTGGCGTTTGTTTCTGCATCAGCATCTGCAACAACGCATACGCAACTGCGCACACGACGAAAAAACGCACACCAGAGAACGACGTATAGTTTAGCTGTCGGCGCTTCTGCGCGAGAATCTGTCACTGATGAACGAAGGCAGAGGCTATCGGATACGGGCGATACTTTTCTTTCTTACTTAGAAGCCTGTCGCTACCAGCGAGTTGCACCGGTTGGCGGCTGCACTTGAATCTGATACACGCTTACGCATAAAGATGCTTCTACTGCTACACGTACACTTACAGTTACTGACACACTCAGACTTATCTCTGGAAGAAGAAGATACAGCGTTAGAACAAGAAAAACAAAAAGACAATCGCAATAAGCTACATCTTTGCCATTTATTAGAGTAGACAACTTAGGTTGGCACATGAGGGCACACCCATACAGCAGTCTATTAGCATAATCAGTCAGCAGGACCAGGAGCGGGTCCGGCTCCGGGTTGAGGCGCGCCCGCCCGCGCAGGAGCAGTGGTAGAACTAGAAGTAAACGCAAAGACGTATCGATAGCAAATGAGTAGGACGGTGACAACAGCTGCTGCGCCGTTCGTACGCGAAACGTGTTGAATATCGATTTATCCGGGTTGAGTATCGATTTATCCGGGACGAAAACGAAACCGAAAGACAGGCACTAGTTACAAAAACCAAAACTTTCCACAGATAGCTGCTCCTGAAACTCGAACTGCGGCGCCCCGCGCTCGTTCCATCTCCGCGCTCGCGTCCTCGTCCATGCCCCTGCAACAGCTCCCGTACCCAGCAGCAGCACGTGCCCGGAGGACGAGGAGCACGCGCACGACCACGATCACGAGTAGCTGCAAGCGCAGGACGAGGTCGAGGAGGAGGACCACGTCCACGACCTCGAGCTCGACCACGTCCACGACCACGACCAAGAGACCGCGCGCCAAAATAAAGAAATGCGGCCGCAGCTGCACGAGCGCCAGAGCTTGTTCCCTCGACACGCCGACGCCGAGCTGCAGACAGGGCGCAGCTGTGGTATTTTTGTTCGGCAGTGATTCATTTTGAATTTGAGATTGAGTCTGAGTCTGTGTCTGGCGCTGTTTTCGGTAGCCAACTCCCTTACTTTTGCGCACAATTGATTGAAGTAGCTTGCGGCTGAGCTCGAGACGTGCCTATTTGAGATTGAAACTTACTTGGAGTTGCGTGTCTTACTTCAAGCTTCCGAAACTTACGGAAACAGGCAAGACGTCCTCTGACGACCTTGCCACTCGGGGCGG
>RXOD01005377.1:0-14452 GCA_005223375.1 Amoebophrya sp. AT5.2 | reverse complement strand
GACAAGTTCACAGAACTCGGGGCGGAAGAGGACGCAGCAACATGCCACACCGGGTCGACTTCTTTTCGGACAAATTCACAGAAATCGGGGCAGATGAGGACAAAACAACAAGCAACACGGAGTCGACTTCTTTTCGGACAGCTTCACAGAATTCCAGCGAGGACCGGAGGAAGCAAGAGCAACCAGCCGCATCGCGCTGCCTGCTTTTCGGACAACTTGGAGAGCGGCGACAAAGCTCACCAACGTGCGAACGTGCGGCACAGCTTTCAGGATTCGCTTTCGCTTCAGATTCGGACGAAGGTCGAGGATTGATCTTCGTGAAAATTCGGATGACGACTGCTACGAGCGCTGTCGGATTAGATTAAAGATTCTGGGTGAAGAAAACTGCGACCCTCGGCGTTCATTGTTTGACCGCTTCAGTGATCGCCTCGCGTTTACTTCTTCTGCTTTTTGCTGGCAGCTTGTTCCGCTGCCTCTTGCATGCGCTTCCGCGCTTCTTGGACTGATTTCTTTGGGCGCCCCTTCGGCCGGTGCGCGAAGATCTCCCCGTATTTTTTCGGATCCTCCCGCGCCAAGACCCGGAACACGCATCTGCATGAAGTGTGAAGCGCGTACGGCCTGCAGTGTGCCAGACAAACCGGCCCCCCGTGGCCGTGCTCCGTGAGCCCCCAAGCCGCCAACGCCTCCGGCCACAAGGCTACGACGCTCACCTTCTTCAGTATCTTGTACTTCTTGATGATCTTAGCGCACTCCGCATGCGTGCCAAACAGAAGCGCCTCGACCGTCAGCCACCACTCCGCCAAGCAAATGGGCTCAGCAGTCGGATCCGCGTCATCGTTTTCATCATCTTCGCCATCGGAACCATCTCCGTCGTGGTCTTCTTCTGCGGCTGCCTCGTGGTCTTCTTCTTCGCCGTGGTCCTCTTCTGCGGCCGCCCTCTTCTTCAACATCAGGAAGAATTTCGGCGGAACTTTTACGGCCTGCCCATTGATGAGGACAGTTTTCCGGGTCGGTCGTGGCTTTACCTCGATGATTTCGCCATCGCCAGCAGATCCCGGACGTGGCAATCCTAGGCGTGGCAGCCCCAGCTTACTGACGATCCCTGCATGTCGGCGCTCCGGCGGAAGAAGCTCCGAGATCGTCGGCTTCACAGTCATGGTCAGGAGTCGCACTATCCCCGTCGCTTTCGGGCGGTCGGTGGGGGCGTGGCTCCTGAAGCTGCGCAAAAACTTTCTCTGAAGCGTTTCGACCGCACTGCTCCCGCTCCCTGTACCGGGCCGGACGCGCAACAGGGAACAGCTCCAATCTGGCAGCTTCTCCTCCACCGGCGGGATCTGTTCACCCCCCGCCAGCTTCTTCTTCGTGAAAGACTTCCCCCGCTGGTCGTTCGTCATCTTCCAGCTGTTCAAGTACCACATGAGGGCGTATTGGCCATCCCGCTGCAGCACCTTATATTTCCACTCCAAGAACGCTTTCGCAGCTGCGGGGTTATATGAAGGGGGCAAGTGGTAGGCGCGGAAGTGGTAAGGAATTACATTAAGCTTTTTGTGGGGACGGGGAAGTAGAAGTGCCAGGTAGTGCGCAGTAGTTGCGGCGTCAAAGAGTAAGCACCAAAGTAAGGGCGACGGAGATGAAAGAACCTACCAGCACGAGGGAGAAGAAAGCCACTGAAAGCCTACGCCAGTTGCTGAGCCTAGTCAAAAGACGGGCCTAGGCCTAGAGCTAGCGCCGACAGAACTAGGTAGAGAAACCCGAAAGAGAGAGAAAGATAGAGAAAGGAAAGCGAGGGCAGAACGAAAGCGACGACTCCCCACAAAGCCGCCTATGCATCAAATGGATCTCACTCACCGCGAGGCATAGCACTAGCCCCCTACCACCTGGCCCCGCCATAAGTTAAACAGCAAGCGGATGAACCACACCCACTGGCGCACCCGGTGCGCGATCGTGGCCGCCATCTTCTGAAAGTCTCCGAGGGTAGTTTTTCCCGATTTTTTGTTTTGCTTCCCACTCGCGACGAGCTGGCGCGGCACCTGGTCCCCGATGTTCTTGATGACATGGAAAAAGTCCTCGCTGTGCGAGACTCGAACCCCTTCGGCGCGCTGCGCGACTGCTGTGTCGATGCCTTTCGCTTGACCCGGCCGACTATCGTGCCCGAATGTCATCGCAAGCACATGCTTCACGCCGACACTACGCGCGAACAAGTCGACGAGATGCCCGCTCACTGTCTGGGACGTTTCTCGGCATTCCACGGAGATCACGCTGTACGAGAACCAGTAGAGGGATGACCTTGTCGCCTGTTCGTGGTCCAACGTTAGCACCACAAAGCCACTAGTGCAGACTCCCAACTGCGCCGCTAGCTGCCCGTAGCGCGTGTCCGAAGAGAAGAAGGGAGACTGTGTGGACCCGGAGCGCGGCGCGGCGTGCTGGAGGGTCTTTAGGAGTGGCTTTGTTGTGAAAGAGATGACGACGCCGCCTCTTGCTGTGCAGTGGTATCCGACCAGCAACGTCTCGGAATCGTCGACGCTATCGGGATCCTCAAAAAACACGTCGGCCGATCGGTAGGCACCCCACACCCAACTCTCCACCGCCGCCGGGCTCTTCATTTCCATCTCGGACTCCAACCTCAGGCGCTGCCGGTGCTGCCAGTTCGCGATCTGTTTCGCCGTCGGTCGGCTGTCTTCGCTCGCATCCGGCAAGAGCTTGGCGATCTTAGTGTCGACCTGATTACACGACGGCCAGCCGAGCATGTCGCGATACGAGAAGGGACAGAGAAAACAAAGCGCCTGGGTCGCCGCAGCTGTGAAGCAGTCGCCCTTCTTCGCATCCATCCGGGTGCCATGCGAGCCGGTAATCCAGGCGCGTGATGTGCTCGCGCTGTAATGGACTCGCACGCTGCAGCCCCCCTCAGTGCATGACCCGCAATCCCAATAGGAGCCCCCGCGCTCTTCCTCTGCGGTGCGAATGCCCGTCCCCTTCGGTCTACACTTCCCGACGAAGAACGGAGGATTTGCAGCGAGGCAAAGTCTTTGAATCTTTTCCCCCAGACCTGTGCCCGAAGTGCTCGCCGTGAGGATGTCCGTTTTCGTTCCTTCTACGGTGTAAGACGCGGCGCCAACTACTTTGTGCCCCTTCGTTAGGAACTCGGACGGCAAAGCATGGGTGATGACGTCGAACCTGATAGAGATAGATGCGCGCGATTGGTTTTCAATAGGCGGAGCCAAGTCGCCGCCCTTCATGCTAGCTGAAACGGATGCCGTGCCTAGTCTACGGAACAAATGAACTAAATAAAACGCCCCAGATTCTATATCTACGCCACAAACATGCACGGCGCCGCCTGCTTTCCGTTGCTTTTGCCTTGCTGCCAATGGTCGGCACTTGGTGCCTTTCCATCGCGAGGAGGTTAGGCAGCTTCTGCTTGAATAGCCACGCCTGGAAATTCTCCGAGTTTTGCAGCGCGGCAGTTAGCACACTTCTTTCCTTCGCGCTGACGATGGATAAAAGATCCAAGACGCCGCAGGCGGTCAATCCTCCCCGGCCAGTGTCTGCGACTACCTCCCCGCGACTATCCCCCGCGACGGGTGTCTTCGTCTCTTTGTTCACGATGGGCACTACCTCCTGCACTTGTCCGCCCTGCTCTGCATATCCAGTCACCCCCTCGTGTCCCGCGTTCTCTTCGTCTCCACTCTCGCAGCCGCTCCCAGTGCTGCTGCTGGCGCTGCTGCTAGTGCTGCAACTGCTGCTGCTGTCATTCCCACGCCCACTGCTATCTGGCTCAAACAGCAAGACGTAGGGCGCGTCAACTTCTCCGTCGGCTGTTGTGCTCGTGTCCATTGCTTCCGTGCGCGTGATCTCTTCCGGCTCCTCGTCATCACTATACAACTTCCGCGACCCCTCCTCACCCCGCACAGCTGCTTTATAATGCCCACTCTTTACGGACGTGCCTTTGTGTCGGATGATCGATCGCAATCGGTATGATGCTACGCCCTCCGGTCCCTCGATCGCGACGTCGAGTCTCTCGGTCAGCGTGACGGGTCGCGGGATCTTGACGAGGTCGGCGCTGTATGTCCGGAGCACCACGGTGAGCAGGGTGGAAGGCCCTAAATCGAGCGACGTATACGGCGTGCAAGTGCCAACTTTTCGGCAGTTCTTATTGGTACACCGGTACCCGTCCAAATCCTGCGCCTTCGAGTATCTGTGCAGCAAGGTTCCTAACCCGATGCCGAAGTCGCCGCCATCATCCGGGAGCCGGATGCTCAACTCGCTCGACGCGTCTCTCTTGGTAGTGGAGTGGTGGCAGCTCTTGCATGTGATTCGGGCGATCTGTTCGAAGGCGAAGACATCTACCCCGCAATCAAGGGCATCCCCGAAGATCCTATTTATGTGCTCATCGGCGTCCTGTTGTTCTTCTTTTCCAGGAAAGCAGCACTTGACTAACTTGCTCTGAGTCCTGTCTCTTTTCAAAAGGCCATCGCCTGCCGATTCCATCCGGTCGAGGAGCGCGGCAAATCTCTGCAACTGCTCGGAGAGGTTCTCGCGATTGTCCGAGAGGCTTTCTCGCAGGGTGCGAAGTGCATAAAACGCCTGGGCGGTTGCATTGTGATAGCATCGAGTCCCCGAGGGATTGGCTAGCAACACCATGGCGCCTGCTTGTTCCTCTGTCTAGGTCTCTACATCTACATCGGGCAGATCAGTGCCAATCTACTGTGTCTGATACATAGATAGTGCTTCTGCGGTTGTGGCTTGATGGTGAGAAAGATCAGAGCACACGAAGGAAAACCAGAGCGCGAGCATAGTAGAAAGCACCAAGAGCACGGCCACCGCCTTCAATCAATCATCCAAGAGATCGAGGGAGTGCGAGTGAGTGTGAGAATGAATGCGAGAAAGAGAGAGAAAGAGACAAGGGAGATCTTTCTTCGCGATCGAGAGAACGCGAATGAGAGAGAATTCGAGAGAGAGAGAGAGAGAGAGGATCTGCCTTCGTCCTTCATTCAGTCAAGAGATCGAGAGAACGCGAATTAGAGAGAATTCGAGAGAGAGAGAGAGAGAGAGAGAGAGAGAGAGAGAGACCGGCCTTCTTCCAAAAGATCCAAAGAACGCGAATTGGAGAGAGTTCGAGAGAGAGAGAGAGAGAGAGAACACCCCCTACCTTCCTTCTTCCATCCTCCTCCCACCCCCTGCCTCCTGTTGTCTTCATTCCGGACAGACTCCAATCCCCCTCGGTATCTGGTTCACTGTCCCAAAAAGAGTCTACACAGTCTAGAAGAAAGAATAGTCCGTAAAAAATGTAGTAAGTGGCTCTTGGCGGAAACCCCTGCTCCAGAGACGGAGCCGCCGCGCGCTGCATTTCGAAAATCGGATCTTCATCTTTATCGCAGCAGATTAAAGATAGCTGCCTTGGCTTGTGCCTGGCGCTGGGACTGGTACTGGAGCTGGATCATTGATGACGATGAGTCTTTCCGCCTAGTGAACAGCGATAAAGGACAAAAACAAAAAATACTAGGGAACGAACGCGGGGGCGGGTGACCGACGTCTACGAGGATCATAAATTGTGATCAGATTGTTACCATGGGTTCGGCCGAGGACAGGGCAAGAGCATATTGATTGCTTTTCCACGATCACGAACATCCGGCACTATTCACACAGATTGGGGGAATGGAGGCGGCAAAAGTGAGTCCGCGGCGAGATGAATAAGAACTGAGGTCGTGGAAAAAGATGAAACTGATGAAGAATTACAATTGCATTGCACATCTCGCGCGCACACGAAAATGAAAAAAGAATGAGGCTGCTCGCTGTCGCTGCAGCCCTTGAAGGGCGGCTCCCGGAGCAGGTGACTCCTTTCTTTGCCGAGACTTCCTCCTGCTCCTGCCTCCAACACCAACTCCTCCATCTTCATCTTCAAGTTCAATCATTTTATTTTTATCCAAAACAGATGAGCTTGTGCTTGATGAGCCCCCTGTAGTTGGGTTGGCGCGAAGGTCTTCATCGTCGTGTTTATGTGCCGTATCTACTTTTATCACTTTTTCTCATTTCTTGTGTAATTTTTCTGTCTTGGTTGATATTTATTGATTCATCCAAAGCGCAGCCGCCAGGCTTGCGTCCTGGTTTGCCGGGGGTGATCGTTGATGTGAGAGAAACAACGCAATAAAAGCAACAAAATAGCCTCCATCTAAGTAGGACTCTTACTCTGTCGCTCTTGCTGTTCAAGTTCAACATTCGTTGCCAGCGCCAGGATATGGCGACGATCGCAGCCTTGGCGCGCGGTGGGATCATTGGGTGCCGGACGGACGTCCTCCGCCGAGCCGCGGCTGGACCACGTCGAGGAGGACGTTTCCCGTACCATCCTGCGCTCTACTTTTACCAGCTTGCGAGGACGCGAGCCGGCTCCACTTTTGCGTCGAATGAAAAAGTGTCGAAAAAAAAAATGAATGCAGGAGGTCCCTCGCGCGGCCAGAGAGTCTCCTCGCGGATGCAGGGGTCTCCTCGCGGGTGCAGCTCCACCTCGTCCGCCACCTCGGAGGGCGAGCACAGTTGGAACGAGAGCGAGACGAGCAGCGGGAAGCACCATGGCGAGCCATCGGACCGCGGCTTTCGCTTTCGGTCGGGAGGAGGTGCAGGTGCGGCGGCAGCTTCTGCCGACGTGACATCTCCTTTCCTCCTCGGAGCTGCGGGGGCGGCTTCCGTCGCGCTGGGTCTGCTGATGTTTCCGTTCGCGCCCGCGCGGAATCTGGAGACCGTGCCGAACGAAGCGTTTGTGTTCCTGAAGCCACACGCGCAGACGCCGGCCGCCCGGAGGGCGGTCGCGAACGAGCTGCGGAAGCAGGGGTTCCAGATCACGCAGGAGGGCGAAATCGCGGGAACCGAAATCGACAAAAACCAACTCATCGACAGCCACTACTACGCGATCGCATCCAAAGCAACCCTGCTCGAGCCAAAACAACTCAACGTCCCCGTCGAAATGTTCCAGAAAAAATTTGGTAGTACCGTTGGTAATTACACCCATTCGCAAATAGACACGACAATCAGCAACTGCAATTGTGATTGTGACTCATTTTTTGACGAACACGATGAAAGGGTAAGTCTGTCGATGCATGTTGTCGTGCTCGTCATCAAGCAATAGCGAGCAATCTTCATAGTCATATGTTCATGCACAGGGCTTTCGTGGTCCGACGCGCTGAAGAAGGACATTGTGCTGAACGCGAAGCAGGCGTGCGAGCGGCTGAAGCTGTCTTCCGAGGAGCTAAACCTGTACTGGGCGGAGAGTAAGAGGGCGGGCAAGCTGGTGAAGTTTGGCGGCGGCTTCTACTGCGGGAAGATCGACACGGCGCCGGGGACTTCGTCCGACAGACCGCTGTACGTGATGAACGGGTTTTTCATGTCCATGCGGCAAAAGTTCGTGGAGCCGGGCGCGAGCATCTACTACTGGGTGGTCCGCTGGGACGCGAAAAAAATGCCCTGGGAAGACTTCCGCGGAAAACTGTTGGGACCAACCGACCCCGCGACAGCGCCGGAAGACTCCCTCAGAGGTACGCGAACGGAAAAAAACTTATTTTGGTAAGCTGTAGATCTTATTGATAAGTACGTATTTCCTCGTTCTTATCAACTTCTGCAAAATTATCTGGGAATCTATCGGCGGCGGGCAGGTATGTTTATGCAGAACTGGCGTTCGTACGGTCTGGCTGCGGCGCCGGACGTTGGTGACAACGCGGTGCACGCGTCCGCGTCTCCGTTCGAGGCACTCGCCGAGCGGATGAACTGGCTTGGAGTGGAACCGGAGAAGGATTCGTTCGGCAGGCAGGTGCTGAAGGTGATTGGCAAGACGGTCCTCAACATTAAGGGGAGACTCAGCCCATTTCTCAAAACATTTCGGAAGGAGTGCGGGACTGGTAGCTCGTCACGTATTTCGCGCGGTAGGCATTGGGGTCGTCGTGTGTGGTTTCGTATTAATTTGACTCGCATTGCACTTGTATTTTTATTCGTACTTGACTGGTATTGCTCTGGTTGGCGTCTTGTATTGCTTAGGGCGAAACTGAAGGAAAGCAGCGGGGATTGGCTTCGCTTTTCCGGTTGCACCTTCAGGCAGTTACAGCGGATTGGGTATTGGATGTTGATGGTGATATCGGGTCTCCGATATTTCACCCGATATTTCACGTCGCGTAGGCCATCGGAGACCCGGCAGCACGAGCCCAGACGAGACACACAACCAGAAGTGGCTTTTGTCTCTCTCTAACAACAACTGGAAGAACGACCCCGCGGTTACGTATGGGCCCTGCCCAATCAAGAAATCGGTGTTCGACTCACTGGAAGACACGGACTCCAGCTACTGCCTCGCGCTGCTCTCCATGATCTTCACCACCTGCTACTGGGAAAAAATGGCGTAGAAGTGATGAATATGAAAGTACTATACTTGTTTATACTTATTTCATCTCCACAACATAGTACTAGTACTTCTGGGCATCCCCATCTAAATATGGATGTAATTGTAGGAAACTACACTTTTTGCTGACTAAACCGAAACTCGGCCGATTGCTATTGCTTCGCTCGGTTGCACGACTTCGTCGAGGATTTTTCCAAGAAGTTCGTTGATGAAAAAAGAACACTCGTGGAACTACAAGCCCGCAAGTGGCTTAAACTCTGCGCCCGCTGTGCGCAGCCGCGTTGATGTAGTTGTGCCATGAAAGTATCTATAAGTAAGGAATCGAGCGATATCGACTGAACAAATTGGAAAGCGAGGAGCAGGAGGTGCTGGAGCAGGCGATTTCATTTCAGTAGATTGTGGTAGTTTGTTAGTACCTTTACCTCGCCTACAGGTACGTATACCTAGAGCTAGCTAGTGCTAGAGCTAAAAAAAGAGTAAGCATGCTGCAGGAGGGGCAGCCTTGGTTTGTTTGACGGACGAGGGGAGTGACTGAGCGCGTTTTTTTTGTAGTCTAAAGAAAGTATGTTTACCCTTTAGCTAGCCTTCTGATATCGGGCTAGGAGCATGGATTTTTGCATCCTTGTCCGTGACTGAGTAATTGAGCCTCTCTTCTTTCGTCATTGCCTTTGCCGTTATGGCCATGACCAACATCATCTTCGTGGGCACTTTTTCTAGACGCGATTGGCTTTTGGTTATACTTATGCGCCGCACGTACACCCCTTGTTGGGTAAATCATCATCAAGAAGCAGTGCGCCAGTTCTTGCCGATGCCGGTTTCCTCGGTTCGCAACATTGGTTCGCATGTCATCGGACTGTGTTTCTATGACGGTGATTTTTCATCTTCAGCATCTCCAATGAGAAACAGCATCTGCAACACGACATGAAGCTGCAATGCGCCCAGGAGCAAGGCGGGCGTCCTTTTCTGCTGCGCCGCCAGCAGCGGGAGCGGTCTCCTCCTCTACGACAGCCGCGCCTTGTCACAAGCTGTCTGCAGCTCGCAGCACTTGTCGTGCATGTGCTGCCCAGAAGTTCTCTGGCGGCTGAAATCGAAACGCGCCGCACACCTATCGCTGGTGGAGCGAACAATGATGAGGAGCAGGACCGCGGTGAAGGTCTGGACCAGCTCCACCAGAGCCACGAGCAGCAAGAACATCACCATACTTCTAAAGCAGGAGATGGAGAAGCGCTTTCCGCTGTCGCTGCCCTGGACGAGCCGGACCCCGCGTCTGTCTCACTGGCCGGACGCGTCTCTAGTACACAGCACTCGACGAAGGCAACAAAGACAGGAGCGTCGTTTTCCTTCAGAGGAGCCGCCGCGGCGGCGGCCAGCGCGAACGCCCCCCAGGCAGCGACAGCTTTCCTGCAAGAGCACGAGCAGCAGCGAGTGCGAGTGGAGGAGGGGGTGAACCTGAACCTGAACGCGAAGCAGAAACAAAATCAGGAACAGGAGCTGAGCGTAAAGGAGGGAGAAAAGCAAAAAGAGGGGGAAGGCGAAGGGCTGGACCTTGAGATCCGGGAGTACCTCCGCGAATTGCACCAGCTGGAGCTCGACCAGCATCACTTCCTCCAGCAGATCCACAAGCTGGACTTCGGCGTGGAGATGGGCATCAGCCACGCCGAGGCAAAGCGGCGGTTTTTGGCGCGCAACAGGCAGCGAGGGTCTTTGGGTAGCAGCGTGTGGGGTATCATCTTCCCGCTTACGAACCAGGCGAACGACACGGACCAGACCGTCGGCACCGTCTCCACCGTCACCTGGGTGCAAACGCTGTACAGGCTGGTGACATCCGGGGGGAAAGTGGTCGAGGAGCTGAAGGCAGCTGTGAAGGGGAAGTTGAAAATTTTGGGGGAAGTCACCTTCTTTCTGCTGTTCGAGCTGTCGGCCGCGCACCCGAAGGCCGACATAATCAACTGCGCCCTGTTCGACGTGAAGGAGAAGTTGGGCGACAAGAACTACGTGCCGCAATTTCTGCAGAGGCACCTGGACGAGCAGACCGACCAGACTGTGACAAATCCGCGCGAACGGGCGTCGGTGGACGACAAGAAGGGCCGGGCAGATTCCCTAACGAACGCGTCCAAGGAGCCGGGGGTGGTGGCCGAGCTCATGAAGTGGGTGGGGCACGCCGCGCAGGTGCTGGTGGACTTCTTCAAGCTGGTGCTCAACTGCAGTCGCGCCGCGAAGGACCCCGTGCAGTACGACCCGCTGTGCAAATGCGAGCAGGACACGGACGACCCCCCGCAAGAGCTCGTGCCCGCGGTACCAATAATGCAGACGCTTTCCATCGGCCCTAAGCTTCCCATCGGCCCTAATAATGCAGACGGTACATCAAGATCAACCGACGACAACGTCGGCGCGCCAGGGGCCGTAAGGGGGCCAACAGGAGGGGCAGCAGGAGGCCCCGACCCTTCTTCTTCTTTCGCTTCGCTGGCGTTGCAGCCTCCCAACCGCCCTATGAGGCAGGCTGATGCTGCAGGAGCAGGCGGGTCCTCGTCGTCTACGCTTTATTCTTGGTCCTCGTCGTCCACTGAAGTTCTGGTTGATCGGTCGCGGCAACGTGCATCAGAAGATGAAGAAGTACCCCCCCTTCTACCCCCACTAGCACGGGAGAACCATCGGCACGGCGACCTCGTCCCATCCTTTTTGCAGCTCGCGAAAGAAGCGAAGCAGCTCTCCAGGGCGCAACGGCAAAAGGTGCTAGAGCAGCAGAGGGCGGAAAGTGGTATGCTCGGGATCATAAACCATATTAAAGGCTCTGGCGGCGACCGCGACGAGAAGACGCCGAGTAGAATCAACTTTGTGTACGTGCTGGGGCGAACGCCGCGGTTCATGTTTTTCGTCGCGATTATAATCGACGTTTTGCAGTGGTGTGTCGAATTGCTGCCGGGCAACATCGCCGGTCCGCTGGGCATGGCTCTCTCCATTTTCACCACGAAGCTGCTGTACATGTCGCCCGATGGTCTCAAGGTCTCCAAGATTGTCTCCGTCATCAACAGCTGGTCCGCTGGAATTGTCTCCGAGATGTCAGCGAAAGCGATTATGAAGGGACCAGATGGTAAGTAGGGAACTGGTAAGCGCAAGTGCTGGGTAATGGGTCCCGACTTGGGTGGCGGATTGCACTAGGTGGCGACTGCGTCAAGGCGCTCTGAACCGCCCGGCGCGAGTTTCAGAGGTGCCCCATTGTGGGGGGTAGCTAGAGGCAGGCGGCACTAGAGCTATAGCTACAGGGGGGCAGAGGGAGCAGCAGGTCACTGCAGGCCAGTGGCTACAATAGTGATGGAGGCTGGAAGTAGAGCAAAAGAGGGCGAGACTTGCCGACCGCAAAAAGGCGGCTTTGTTCCTCCTACAGCTGAGCTTTTCTAGGGACAACCAAAGAGGACCCCGAAGAGCCCCCTCCAAATGTCAATGTCACTTTCCACTACTTAGCCACTTACCATCTGGTCTCGCCATAACGATGTGGATGTGCCGCTTCTCGCCGTACGCATCGTTGTCGAAGACGCTGAGCACGGTCACGGGGGTCAAACGCACGCCACCCGAAAACACCTTCTCCTGGGCGGAAATGCTGGCGTTCCAAAAGAAGTATGGGATGAAGTATGCAGATCTCGCTACCTGGATCAAGGTCGATCGCCCGCTCGTGCTTGCGGGAAAGACTTTGATACGTCGGGAGATGATCATTATTTTCTAATAAACGCCGCTACGGCCATTGTCCCTCTATAAAATGAAAATAAGCTACAACTAAAGTACTCGAAGTTCTAGCTCCAACCAGTAGCAGTAGCACAAAACCAAAAGCATGAGGTACGTTTGATCAGGACCAGGAGCAACGGCAACCAGCGGGGCCCTGAGCCTGTATGAACATGGTTGGCTGCCAGGAGCCAACCAAGTTCATATACGCTCAGGGCCCCGCTCGGAGCTCTACCATGTTGAGCCTCGCCGTGGCCGCTGTTTGACTGTGGTGCCGGTGCGGCTCCTTAGGCTTAATAGCAAATGGCCCTTCATCATGCGCACGTCTTCGCTCGCGACCGCCGCGAGAGGAATCCATATTTATGGTGGAGGACGAGAACTGCCGACTGCGCTATTGCCTAGAACGACTGGTGACCGAGCGCTCGCGCCTAGCACGACTGCTGATCGAGCCCACCAGAGCCAGACATTTAGAGGACAAAGACCGAGCTTGATCGTTCCACTTCTAAAAATGCAGGCTCCAGTGGGCAAAGGCGCAAGTCTTGCACCCGCCGCAGGCCCAGGTACAGGTCTCACTGACAGCGAGAAAAAGAAAGCAGGGCCACCAGCAGCGGGAAAAAAAGATGAGACGCGCCCCTCGACGCCGGCGGGGCCGTCCCCGCCCGTGAGTAAAAACAAAGAAGAAGCGCATGATGAAGATATTAAAGGAAAAATTACAACCCCCTCACCGTCACCGCCACCAGGCGCCAGTGCATCGAGTTCCGCCGCGGCGCCTGGAAACCTAGCGGAGCCGACGCCCGCGACCACCCCGGACTCCGGTCCGGCTCCGGCTGTGGCGCCAGGTGTAGGTGGATCTGCTGCAGCACCAGCTCAACAAGAACTACATCAATCTCATCAATCTGATTCCGCTCCCTCTGGTGGCGCATCTGTGACAGTGACTGGTGTGGCGAAAAGTATCGATATCCAGGCGAACCTTGCTTCTCGGTCCACCCTGGCGGACGATCAACCACGCCCCCAACAGTTACAGTCGGAGTCGATGAATGCCAACGCCGTGGAGGCCCAAGCTTCGCACAAGGAGCCCCAGACGGAG
Source organism: Amoebophrya sp. AT5.2 (assembly GCA_005223375.1). NCBI lineage: Eukaryota > Dinophyceae > Syndiniales > Amoebophryaceae > Amoebophrya > Amoebophrya sp. AT5.2. Next base: position 1,274 of record RXOD01005377.1, on the reverse strand, counting down.
ACGACGACGACGACGACGCCCTCCTGGTTCGGCGTCTCCGATGACGCGCTGAAGGCACAAAAGCGGTGGGATGCCGTCCGTCCCCGTAGTGACTTGGCGGAGCTATGGATAAGCGCGCACGAAGTAAAGGACAAGACGCGGAAAAGGTACTCGGCGTTCGATTTCTTGTGTGACGAGACCATATCGCAGGAGGAGATTGACAGCATATTCACTCATCGCGTGAAGGAGAACTTGAAGGGGATTTTGCGCGAGGCCACGCATCCGCTCCTCTTGAAGACCGTTGTGCTGGGCGACTGCGAGCAGGAGGGTGGCGATGGGGCTAGTGCAGCTACACCCGCTGCACAAGACCAAGATGAAGGTCAAGGCCCAGGAGGCGGCACAAGCGACACGAGCGGGCAGAACGTGGAACAACAAATACAATTCATCCAAACGCGCGCCGGGGGAGTGGAAGATGCGGAGGACGGCGCGGCAGGCCAGCCCAAGCCTAAATTTGCTCCGGCGAGGAGTGACGCGATCGAACGCTGCGTCGCTGATCTTGGGGGTCCGGCTACTGCTGAGCAAAGCGAAGGAATCATGTGCCAATTGAAGATTCCGCCAGACCATTTGAAGGTGCTCGAGGAGAAAGCACCGCAGCTGACTGCAACCGAGGAGGAGTCCTTCAACCCGAAGGCGTACTGCTTCTTTTCCAAGTACCGCGACCTGTTCCATAAGATGCTGCAGACCTACGTGAGCCACCTCGGCCAGCCGACCACGTACGGACTGCGGTTTCCCACCCTGCCGGCCGGCTCGCCCCCGAACATCGTCCTGGCGGCATTGGCGTCAGCCTACGTGCAACTCGACCCGGTGGAGAGAATCCGCCTGCACAACATGCTAGCGCGAACAGGCCTCCAAAACAACAGCTTCCCCAATTGGACGAGAAAACACCTACTTCCGTTCATGACGTACGAGTTTCCGACAGAGGAGTTTCGGAAAAGCGCCGACATTAGAATCCGCAGCCGACAATTAAAAGCCCTGGTGGATTTATCATCGTACATCGTTTGGCTTCGCGTCGGCGTTTGCAACGAACTCGTAAGTGCTACTAGCTACAAATGCTGCATGGGACCAATGGCAATGCGCATAGTCTACCTGTTTTAGTTTTTTTTTTTGTACGTAGTAGAGAGAGAGAGAGAGAGATTCCACAAACTACGAGAACCGTAGAAGTGACACGGTTCACAGTGTGACTACCCGGCAAAGGTTTAGAGCTGACCCTTGAGCTCTCTTACCACCGTCACGCG
>RXOD01005376.1:0-14458 GCA_005223375.1 Amoebophrya sp. AT5.2 | reverse complement strand
GGAGGCCACAGAGATGAAAATGGTACTTCTGATAGATAAAAGAATGTTGACACCAGCTACAGTAAACATCATCAAGACAGTATCAGTATCGAGATTGCCTAATCTTGTTTATTTCAACAGATCGTGAGATGAACTACGATTAGTTTATCAGAATCTTGCGGCTACCTCAACATCTACGTCATCTGCCAGTCTCATGATTACGCTGACCCTGATCTCAGACACAGGGAGACAACCAGACAACAGATCATTTTTTTAGCGTCCGTAGGCGTTTGATCATAACTGATGCCGTTTCAACATAACTGGCCGACCGAGGGGGGTGGTGCGACTCGACGGAGAGGAGCTCCAGATCCCGCGATTTTTCAATCGCACAGGACGTTCGCAGACGTCGAGGATGAACCCAAGAAGGCGGCTCCCGGAATTGAAAAGAAAATCCCGCCGCGCGAAGAGCCACGAAAACATCTCAAAAAGAAAAAGGAGAGAGATGGGGGCGAGACGGAAACAAAGCCCAAGCCTAAGACTAAGACTAACGGCGCTAAGCCTAAGCAGGAGCAGCCAAAGCCAAACACCGCCGCTCAGCTCTACGCCCGGCAGGCGACGGCCGTGCTGAACAAGGTGAAGGGAGACGTCCGGGGGACGGGATTGAGAAACGGTGGCGGTGAGGCTTGGTGGGACGAGGGGGACTACTATGAGGAAGATGAAAGTCCAGTCGGTAACGAGCCTGCAGAAGATTCCTGGCAAGATGGGCGAGACGACAACGCGGCGTGGGAAGCGGGGGCACAAGACGAAGATAACGCCTGGGGCAGCGGTGGAGACGGAGGTGCCGGACAGGCGGGCCAGAACGCCGACGGCTGGGACGCGGACGAAGACGGAGATTGGTACGGGGAGGAGAAGCGTCCTGCTCCCGCCCCATCTTCAAGTAGAGGCTGGTGCTTCGGTTGTTTTGGCGGTGGCAAAAAACGTAGGCGAAACACCACAAATTACGACAACTACAGCTACGACTATTCTTGAACAAAATGTCTTCATTTCGATTTGATCGGAGCAAGTCGCTGCTTCGCGATCGACGAATGCTTGAACTGAAAATCAAGATTTTGCAGCGTTCTGCGAGGTATTTCTTCGAGAATCTACGAAGTAAGTAAACGGTTTAACCAAGAGTCCGCTTGCCAGTTGTCGACGCAGTATTGTTTGATTCGCTTTGTGCGTACTAGTGTTGAACTTGAAGACGAGTGCAGCTTCTTCCGCGTTCGTGAGGTGAAGGTCGGTTCAACAGGCGTCCGTGTCCTGCAGAATACTATCCATTGATTCGTAAATCGCAATGCACGTGCGTCCGTCAGATATATGAATGTTTATGATGTGTGCCGCGCCGGTCAGAGAAATAATACTTACGTACATCGGTCACGGTCGTAAAAAGACGGAATTGAAACTACCTCGGATGGAGCTACGTCGGTGGAACTACCTTGCCATTCCGTACTGTTATCGTTCACTTACGCCGTCGATGGAATTACGTCGAGACTCTTCTACTTCGAAATGGTGATCCAGACAGGCTCTGGGCTAGAACGTCCGTGCCCCGTCTATCCCCTTTGAAATTCGGCAGGACTACATAGGTAGTCTTCATTCTCTTTTTTCTATCTGTTAACTGTATCACGTGGTACACATTTTTTTTTTTTGCAAACCTTGTTAGTGAGGCTGAGATTTGATTTGAGTTATTGATAATTCTCCTGTCACCACTGCCTGGCTGTGGCTCCTTTCATAATCCCACCTAGAAATGGGGGCGAAAGGGAAAGGGAAAGCAAAAGGGCAAGGCGCGGGCAAAGGCAAAGAAAAGGGGAAACCGAAAGGGAAGAAGGAAGGGGAGCCAGAACATGAGGAGCCCGCAGGCGATGGATGGTCGATGCCGCATGGCAGCGCTTCGGGGGGGCACGATTGGGGAGCGGGTTCGGCCCAACGCGATTGGGCTCTAGGTTACGGGGCGGGATTCAAGGGGGAAGTTGGCGCAGCTAGCGACGAACTGTCAGGGGCGAAAGGAGGCTCCAAGCCCGGAAAGAAGGGGAAAAAGGGAAAGGAGCAGGCAAAGACGGGACTCAAGGGAGACGCACGACTTGGCACGTTCAAAGGAACACGTATGGGCGCAATGGGGGTGGATTCGGGTAGTTATACTTTTCATTTCATTTGTTGCATCTAGATCGAAGTCGTTCATAAGTAGAAGTTTAGTCGCCTTTCTCCTGTTGACCACCACAAATGCTTCTTCGAGTTGGAATAACATTTCATTAAAAGTTGAGACGATCACGGCGTAGCTACGTATGTGGTTATCTTTTTCGTCCCGTTCGTTCATTCTGAACGTGGCCATCGCGAACACCAACGGCATTGGCTTGACAGGTGACGACTATTTTGGGGAGGGCATCGGGGGCCTGGACGATCTGCATGAGTATCAAGACGGACATCGCGCCGGCCGTCACGGCATTGTGTTAAGGGGAGGATCAACCCACTTTCCTGGGCATTGGTCTGGTGTTGGGCGTCTTGTAATTCCTCTGGTAGTTGGTCTGGTATGATTTGGGCAGTGGGTGACTTGTGCTGTCTTGTATTTGGTCTGATATTTTGTCTTGTAATTTGTCTCGTATTTGGCCGCATTGTGCTCCGGTTACAGCTGCTAGGGAGGAAGTGACGCAAGCACTGCGAAGCGACAGGCAGGAGGCGCGAAGAATGTTCTGCGCGGTCTCGTATTTCGTCTTGTATTTCGTCTCGTAGTCGGTCTCAACAGCAGCCAAGTCAACTACTTGCCACAAATGCCACTAAAAATGGGCTTTTCACCCCTCTAATTGTGGGTCACGACGACTGGGGCGGTGAAGACTGGGGTGAGGGGGAAGGTGAGGCGGCGCACGACGAGCACGAGTGGGGAGAGGACGACGGCGGCGGGCACAACTCGTATCATGCTCCACCGCAACGGAGGTCAGGTGGCGGTGGCCTCTGCTGCTTCGGTGGAGGGGGCGGGGGGTACCAGCAAGAGGAAGAGTGGTGAGTAATGACAGAGGGACGAACTACGAGCAGGCGTCCACGAGCACGGCGATACTTCTTTGGGCCAAATATGAAACATGCTCAGAAGATCGCAGCAGGCGTCTGCTGTCTCTACGGAGGAACGAGAAGAAACAGAGGCATGACTTATGGACACGTACAATAAAAATTGAGGAGACTCCTGTGACTGCCACTGCGACGTCGAACAAGCTAATAAACTAACGAAGAGAGGAGCAGCCTCAGCCTCGTTGTTGTGCCTGCTTGTCTCTTAGCACTCCTGTGCGCCCCTACGGTCCCTTAAAAAGCCAATGAATAGAATCCATACACACGTAAGTATACGGCTTTACTCGTTTTTTTTTTGCGCTAGTTCTAGATTGACGTTCGACATCGACACTCTCAGTCTCACGGACGAGTACGAGGCTTTCTAATCAATCTTTCATTCTGTAGTATATCTTCACGCACATCGTTTTCGTTCCGTTCAGTCACACATGTATCAGATCTACATATAACTTTCCTACCTGAACCAGTCCTTAGCGGTGGCTAAGTCGCAGCTCAACCGAAACCAGATGAACGCTCGCGCAGGTCGTACGAGAACTTACAGGAGGCACTCCGATGTCTTTCTTTGATCTTGGGAGCGGTTGCCGTCTCCCTGTTCCCCGTGATTCCACTACAGGCGATCTTTTCAGTGGCATGGAAAGATATCCGCTGATCCCGAAATCGCAAGATCATCAACTTCATCGGCTGCGAATGTAGTTCGTCCGATCATTGATTGCAACGCACGAATAAATCAAAAGGAAAATCGTTGATCCTTCGTGACCATCGATCCAGAACCAGAAGGAGCAAGCAACACCGTACAGTTCTAAATTTATTTTTGTATCGCGCATTGGCATTCTGTCTTCCCGAGATAACAGGCATTTAATGCCCTCTTGCTGCAGGACCACGACTAGCTGCATTTCTAGTACGCGCAGGATAAACCACGACGCTCACGCTTTGCTGCAGAGGTTTACGCACATATATTCGCCGCACCAAATCACTGTCTAAAAAGTCCTTGTATTTTTCAACTCTTACGACGGAACGAGGTAAGCAGGCAAAATGTCAACATACGGTATCGGCATTGATTTCGGGGCGACGACATGCGTTGTCGCTATGAGCAAAGCTGGGCAGACGGATGTGATCCCGAACGAGATGGGAAACCGAAGTACAGCTGTCTGCGTCGCATTTTTGGAAGACGGAACGACCACGGTCGGAGACGCCGCCTACAACCAGAAGGAGCGAAATCTTCCTGGTATGAATGCCAATATGGAAATGATGGACTCACTCGTCACGAAAAATTAGTACAGACTAATAAATTTCTTTGAATAAGTTCTTATGAGGCTCTATATATTTGCAACTTTTTCCCTAGCGCTAGCCCCTGGCTCTGAACAGTACGCATTCCATTGCTTCAGACCCATGCCTCGATCTGAACTCACCAGGCACCATTCGGGAGTTCAAGAAGCTTTTGGGACAGGACTTCGAAGACGAACTCACGCAGGAAGACATCGCGGACTGCAAGGCTCTCAAGAACGTGGAGGTACTACTTGCTTTTGTTCCTACACCAAGAAGACCTCATAGATTCCCACTCCTCCTAAAGACATATTCTCTCAGCCTCGGCGCTAATCCCAGGCAGTCGTCCATGTCATTACGAACATCTTCATCGACGCCACCAGACCTGCACTAATAATCACAGATTGTGCAGTCTTCGAGCAGCTCGAGCTGTGCGCTGAAGCTTTCTTGGGCGCCGGAGGATGCAACGGTCGCCCTCGAGCGGATCGCCACCATGGTGTTCGGAAAGATCCGCGAGACCGCTTCGCTCTACCTGGGTGAGGAGGTGTCCCACTGCGTCCTGTCCGTGCCGTCGCACTTCTCGGAGGAGAAGGCGGCTTTGCTGAAATCCTGCTGTGAGGCCGTGGGGAAGGAACCCTCGCCGGCGAGATATACTGATCTGTGGTGAAGGATCCCTGCGCGGCCATGATGTGTGGTGTGGATGGGGCTCCGTGGGGGTCTTGTTTGGTCTTCTTGTATTTGACTTGTATTTCACTCGTATTTTACTCGTATTCGGCTTGTATTTTACTCGTATAGCTCGGGGAGCTGTGTTGTATCTCGTACGGTGAAACTGCAGGAATCAAGAAGCGGCGGCTGGCTTCTATTCAGGGGTTTCAGCTTCAAGCAGTGGCCGCGTTCTGTCGGTGCTGAGTTTTGATGTCAGGTGGTCTTGTTGTATTTTACTGGTATTTTGTCTCGTATTTCATCACGTAGACTACAACGCCGTGCAGGAGATCGGAAATGAAACCGGAAATGGGTTCTTTCAACCTCTAATAAAGTCCTGCTGTGAGGCCGTGGGGAACGTGGCTGGGAACGGATCCTTCACCAGGATGAAGGTGATGCGGCTGGTGAAGGATCCCTGCGCGGCCATGATCGCGCACGGCCTCGACGTCACCGCCACCTACACGCACCACCGCCTGCTCCCCGGCATGCCGCTCCCGGGCACCCAGGCGACCGGCGCCGGCGCCGGCGGCCAGGGCCGCGACCAGAAGCCGGTGAACAAGGAACAAGTGGAGAAGACGGTGGCGGTCGTGGACTTCGGCGGCACCTCCTTCGACCTGAGTGTTTTTTCCGTGAACCGTAACAGCGGCCTCTTCTCGCAGGTGGCCAGCGTGGGGTCGGGCAGCCTCGGCTGCGGGAAGCTGGACGAGCTTCTGTTCGACTACTGCGTGAAGGATTTGAGGCGGAAGGACGGAAAGGCGGCGCTCGCGCTCAAGAAGGACGAGCGCGCGAGCCTCCGGCTGAAGGAGGCGTGCGAGAAAGCGAAGAAGGCGCTGTCGGCGTCCAAGCGCGCGGCGATCGAGGTGGAGGCGCTACTGGGCGACGTGGACTTCTTCACGCAGATCACTCGCGAACAGTTCGAGGAGATGGTCGGAGCCGGCGAGGACGCAGTGGTGGACAGCATCTCAGAGATGCTCGAGGAGGCGGTGGAAAAGCTGGGTCAGGGCGGCAAGGTGGACGAATTTTTGCTCATCGGCGGGGGCTGCAACGTGCCGCTGATCGCGGCGCTCATCTCCGACTTCTTCCGCTCCAAGTGCGGGGCAAAAGAGTGGAAGCTGGACAACAACATCCTATGCGAAGAAGCGGTCGCGATGGGAGCGGCAATACAAGCGGACGTGCTGCTGAACATGTGCGCGGCGCAGGACGGAGCACTAGCACCGAGCGCCGCGCTGGAAACGCCAGCAGTGGCAGAAGACGACGAGGACGACGTGCCAGGTAGAAAACCACTAAAACGATGAAAATGCCCCGTTTAATACTCGGTGGCGTTTTACTCCTGTGCTGATGGCGCTGATGCGATGCTTTTATGCTTTTGTGTTCACTGGCAGAAGGTCGTGAAGGTTTACACTAGCGAGGCTGCTAGCGACGCATTTTTATGTCTCACTCGTCGTGCCTGCTCGTCATGAGCCTGCTGCTGCTCGCTATTTCTCTCGAATAAAGATAAACTTGAAACCTATTCGTTGCAGGTATCGCAAAGGAGGGCATGACGTTGACTCAGGCTGTTGGAATTGCAACGTCGAACGCTGGCAAAAAAGACTTCTTTCCGATGCTGCACAGGGGTGTACCAGTCCCGGTGTCCCACAAAGAGGCACTTACGTGCGAGCCCGGTAATAAATTCAACACTTGGCGCGAATCTGCATCAACTTCTTTCGCTTTTAAAGCTGTGTGGCAAATAAAAAAACGTTCAGGAGCTTCGTTCTGCTGTGGTGTGCCAGTTCCTGCTGTGTCTACGCTAAGATTTCATCGCAACAAAGAACGACACCACAGGTTCTTTTAACCTCGAAATTGTGAAGGACGACGGAACAGCGCTCGCCAGCGTGCCAGTGGAGACCACACACCACCACGTCGACCTGGTCCTCAGCATGGACGGAAAGGGCCAATTGTCCGTCTCCGTCGACGGCGTGGAGAAGTGCTAACAGCTTGGAATAATGACACAACGAAATTAGAAATCGACCTCCAAGACGAGAAAAATGCAACAACAGAAGCGCGTCATGTACAACATCAATTGCAACCTTTACTCGATGTGACCGATAGCGGGTTGATGGGATGGTGCACCACACAATAAATCCCTATTGTGTGATGTTTGCTACAAGAATGAATCAACGGTTGAAGTCGCGTTTTGTCTGGGCTGACATAACGGTCATGAGCGTCATGAAAACTTGACGGACAGGGACAAGAAACGCAGAAACGCGCGAAAAAAAAATTGGCAGCCCCCGTCGTGGTCCTCGGGCCACCAAGCACTGGCGGCCCAGTGCTGTTCCTGTTTACGTGCTGTAGTGTTGGCTCTCCCACGGCTGTGAAATACAGGCAAGTACTACTTTGATTATTTCCGGAGTATTGCTGTGGCGCACGACAACCTTCGTTGCCACTGACTTCGATCCGACGGTGAAATCCTTGTGTCGGCTTCTTCTGAGCAGTGAGGAAGAACATTGTGGTTGCGAGCGTGGTAGTAAGTTGTCCTTGTCAATGTCATGCCAGGATCATCGTGCCCATATACTTAGACTTCATTTATTTCCCTACCCCACCGCTCGGTTAAAATACGACTTTTCTTTTGTCGCGTTCGCGCATACGTACCCTCCACGAGCTTTACTTTTGCTCTGACAATTTGATTTACAAGGACATGCACCACCCACGCGCGTTTCTTCAGCTAGGTTTTTTTACCTCAAGCGGCGTAACTAAGCCATGGCCAAGAAAAAAAGCAATAAGTTCAATTGTTCGGCGCCCGAGGCGGACGAGTTCTTGCGCGCGTTGGACGCGGCAGATGCGTCGAATAACGCAGAGGGCCGCATTGCGGATCTGGACGGCGAAGTGCAGCTGTTGCCAAGTGGGAACGGACGGAGCACGAAACTTCGGGGCAAGCTTTCGGGCGTCAAGGTGAACCACTACCAGACGGGGACGTTTCATGCCCAGCCGGACGGCGTTGACCGTGCGATATTCGTGGAGCAGCAATGCGAAATTTTCGTGAATGCACGGCGCCGCGGGGAGCGCTACGAAACGGAAGCGGCGGAACTGAAAACGCGGTTCTCGCAAAAATTCGGCGCATGTGGGCGAAGTAGAGGAGAGGGGCACCATTTTGGCGGGGCACGCGCGTTTTCGGCTGCGGGCAACGGAGCAAACGCGGCGCCGCAAGTAGTCATGCCGCCACAACTTGATGACAGGAGCAACAGCATGCTGTTTTCGTCGGGACTCGGCGGCAGTGTCGCTTTTCAAGCTGGCGGAAGTAGCAGCAGCTCTTCCTCGTTTTGCTCCTCGGAAGTGAATGCTGCGAAGAAGCGGCGAGTCGAATCTGGTGGACAGTCGTCTCGTGGCCTCGTTATGGGAATCGAGGGAAGTAGCCGTCGGGAATTAGTTGGCAACCATGAGCCAGCGCCTGCACAATTTGTTGAAGGAAGGCGCCCATTGCGGAGTCTTCCATTCGGTAACGCGCAGCACGTGCCGGGAAATGGAAGCCCGATCCTTCACCATGCGGAGCGCGCAAATGGCGATTCGCAGTTTTCTCGCGACAGCGGTAGAGGGGAGCTTTCGCCGATGCCTGGTTCGTTTCGACGAGGGCGAGGGGGAAGAAGTGCTAAGGACGATCCGTTTAACATGGATGCGCTTAAGGCCATGGTCCAGGCATTGGTCGCGGAAGACAACACCAAGCGGAAAGATAATCGCGCGCTCCGCGGGCTTCCGGCCCGCGAAAAGGGGTACGCTAGTGACGAAGAGGCTGATGTTGATTCATCTAAAGAGGAAGAGCAGCTGGACGAGAGCGAGAGGGGGAAGGAGATGGAGAAGGATAAAAGCGAGCCGAAATCGGCGGCAGAGCGTGAAATCGCGGCCGCGCAGAAGCGACATAAGCGGCCCCCCGTTGCGCTCGACGTGGACGATAGCGGTGGGGGGCGCGTCGTACCACACGAGCAATGGCTCTTGGCAGAGCCGTGCGAGCTTGACGACCGTTGCACCCAGATGGTTTTCGACGTTGTAAGAAACCCCCCACCGTCCTCCACGGTCGCCAATAGTACGAACTACCCTCCGAGCGGTCCCGGAACCAGTGCTGAAGTTGATCAGCCGGCGCCTTCAGCTACACCGCCAGTCGTTCCCGTGCGCTTTCATTTCCCGTCGATGTTGACGCCACAGAAGCTCGTTGTGACCGCCGTCGTGCACGCGTACTTGTGCGGGAAACACGCCGTGCTCGAGTCCCCGACCGGGACCGGGAAAACCGCGGCCCTCCTGAACGCCGTGCTCGCTGCGCAGCGCGACCTGGCGACCCGTTTCGGCCGCGCGCCGCAGATCGTCTACGGCACGCGGACCCACGGCCAGGTGAAGCAGATCGTCCAGGAGCTTAAAGCGTCGCCGTACCGCCCGCACGTGGTGTGCCTCGGCAGCCGCGAGAAGGGGTACTGCGCCAACGAGGAAGTGATGCAGAAGTTCGGCGACAAAATGACCCTGTGCAACGAGGCGCGGCAGAACTTCAGAAACCCGCCCCCGGACGACGGAGACCGGCAGAAACTCTTGAAATGCGGGCTCTTCGATGCCATGGAAGACCCGGAAATAGTTGAGGGCGTGCACCAGGCCGTGCACGCCCCGCCGTCGCTGGAGAGCGAGCACAAAACGGACGGCCACTACCTCAGAGACGTGGAGGACCTCGCAGACGTCGTAAAGTCGCACCACGGCTGCCCCTACTTCATGTCGCAGGCGCTGGTGCCCGACGCGAATATCGTCGTGTGTCCCTACAACTACGTGCTGGACCCGAAAATCCGTGCCGCCGTGAAGCTCGGCACGGACGGCCGCTTCATTCTCCTCGATGAGGGCCACAACATCGAGTCAGTCTGTATCGCCGGGGGCAGCACGAAGATCGACGCCGACAAGCTCCAGGACGACGTGGCGCTACTGCGCACCAAGCTGCCGTTTTTCTTTCTGGAGCGGCCGGGAGCAACGGCGCAGATCCACCGCGTGTGCGCCTTCTTCGAGCAGATCGTGCACGTGATGTCCGAGTGGCGGTGCCGCATGCTCCAAAACGCGGAGCAGGCACTGGCGGCAACCAAGGACGCGGGCAAATTTCGGGGCTTCAACGAGACGCCGTTTCGAAATGTGGTAAGGTACTGGTGCTGGGCGGAGGCCAAGTACGGCGACGAACTACTAAAGTTTGCGGGCGGTGGAAGTGGGTCACTGCAGCCGAAAGGAATCACCGAAGGCCTGCAAGAGCTGAACCTCTTGCGGGAAGGAGGGGCACACGACAGTCGCGAGATGGAAGTAGATCCGGCCGATGCCGGCGCCGCTGCTTTCGAGGGTTTTAACGCGACGACAGGAGCCGCGCCGCCGACAAGAAACCGCAACAGGAAACTGCTGCGGCCAGAATCTATCTACGAAGAAATTTGTCGGGAGGACAACGGGCTGCTCACAAAAATTCGCAAGGAGTGCGACCACGACCGCAAGAGGAAAGCGCTTGGTATCTACGGACTAAAAAGGGGTCTGAAGTGGGAACATCCGTCAATGTGCATGCGCATTTTGCAGGCTCTCGCGGAGGTCGCGCGGGTGCTAAAGCTACTCGTCGACAATCCCAAGGACTACGTGTTGCATTTCGATCCGGCGGTGAAGCCGGAGTGGACTCCCACGTATAACCGCAACGCAGGAGGAGGAGGTGGAGCAGGAGCGTTCGGCACTGCTGGTTCGAAAATGGAACTGAGCGTGATGCTGCAGCGTCCCGCGGTAACCTTCAAGGAGGTGGCGCAGGAGGCGCACGCCATCGTGCTCGCCAGCGGTACGCTGTGTCCGATCGAGGGGCTCTTCGCCGAGCTTGGCGAGGATTTCTCAAACCGGCAGTTGGTGAAAACGCACGAGCTCGTCGAGCGGAATGTGACCGGATTCGGGGGCTTCGTCACCGCGGAAAAGAGAACGAAGAGCGTGATCAGTCCGCTAGACGCATCCCACGTGATCCGGCCCTCCCAGCTGCTGGTGCAGAAAATCGCCGCGACCGTAGACGGCAAAAAGTTTTCGAGCACGCGCGCGGACATGCGCATCTGGCACGAGCGAAGCCGAAGACTGGAGTGGCACGAGTCGAAGCTTTTCGCGCTGGGTTGGTCGATCGCGAAACTCGCACAAGCGGTGCCGGGCGGGTTTCTGGTTTTCTTCCCAACCTACGAAATGATGACGAAGTGCCACACGCTGTGGGCGGATCGCGAGGCGGAACAAGAAACCGACGGCGCCACTCCGGATGCGCGGGCCCACGTGGCGCAGCTGCAGCGGCTGCAGCAGAATCAGGATCCGCTGCACAGCGCGAAGGCGTCGAACTTCGGCTTCGGTGCGGACAAGTCGGTGCTCCAGGTGCTGCACTCGCTCAAGGGCCTCGTGCTGCTGGAGGAGAAGCAGCGGGACATTAAAGAGATGAAGAAGGAATACATGGAGTACGTCGACGCGCACGGGCAGGCGCTGCTGCTCGGCGTGATGCGGGGCAAGTGCAGCGAGGGGATCTCATTCAAGAACGACTACGCGCGTGGAGTGGTAGTGATCGGCGTCTGCCTGCCGTCGCTCGGCGAGCCAAACATCGTGCACAAGCGTGCCTACAACGATCACATGTGGAAAGTCATCGGAACAAAAATGCGACTCGACGCCGCCGGGGGGAGCTCGTCCGGGGCGGCGGCGGTGACGCGGACGCAATTTTTTTCCGGAGCATTGGCGAGCAACAGTGGCCCTGGGGTGGCGGCATTCTTGCAATTCACAGGCGGACAGACTTTCGGACCGGCAAGCGCTGGCGGAGCAGTGAGCCAGTTTGGTGGAAGACCACCTGCTACGGGCCAGTTCAGTTCTACTACAAATTCTTTTGCTGGCTTTGCGTCGCGCCCGCAGACGGCGGGATTTCAGTCACAATTCAGCAGTGGTTTCGGGACTACCTCCCAGAGTAGCCGGTTCCGTAGCAATGCCGGTAGCTTTGTCCCGCAATTTTCTGGGGGCTTCGCGAAGTTTTCTGAAATCTGCGCGCCGCGGCCAGCAGAACAAGTTGGGCACGGGGCAACTCCGGGAGGATTTGTGCCAGCCCCAACAACGGCTTCGATCGCCCCACGGATGGGCATTTCCGCTTCGGCCGCGAACCTGACACCAGGGGGCGCAGGGGAAGCGTCATCCTTTTCCTCATCTGCGGCACCCTTTAATTCGTCCAGTACCACTCGTCCTGCCACTCCCGCACCCAGTCCCAAAGCCGTTTCCGATATTGAGTGCAAACACAATTTCGTGAACGGTAACGCTTGGTACGATCAGCAGGCGCTCCGAGCGATCAATCAAGCCTTGGCTAAGGCGCGCAAAGTCGCATTTTGATCTTCGTTCTTGAGGTAAAAAAGTTTTAATTCACATTCACGTTGGCGTTGGGGTTGGTAAGTATTGGTTTGAAAGACAGAGTCAATCTTCTCGGAGGGGATCATGCGATCTAGTACTTGCGTCCTTGTGTTTGTGAAGCCCAACCCCAAGCCGCAAAGGGTGCTATATGCAGCCTGATTACGTTTACGACTAGCACTCAAGCGCGACGTCCAGACCCCAACGTGCACAGAGACGCTGGAAACGGTTGGCTGAGCTCCGGGGGCTGTCGGCGGGAATGGGATAAGTAGTATTCTATCTTTCTAGAAGATGTAAGTAGGTGTAGCGCTAGCGTTACGAACGACCACGAGACCTATTACAGTAAAAGTTGAGCTTCGTGCGACTTTGTGCCCCACTGTAGGTTGGGGCGCTGCATACGGCACCAGTCGGACTACGGCGCACTATTTCTGTTTGACGAGCGATGGTCGAGCGCGTCGCAGGGTGAGAGGTATACGAAGCAGCTGGCGAAGTGGATGCGCGACGACGTGGGTGTCCGACCGCCCTGCGACTCGTACGCGGCGCTGCACGAAAGGGTGAAAGTGCATTTTCAGGTAAACGAGATGCAATTTCGTGCTGCGGCTAGTAAAATCGATGATCCGCATCCGGCGAACGATGCGGATGCAGATGACGACACTTCAGACTTCTTCTGATGTGCACCGAAGCACTAGTGCAACTATAATATAGCACTATTGATTGTATCTTGATGTTAGTGATGCGACGACGACATGGGGGAACACCAAAAACACCTGCAACGCACTCAAGGCATAGAATTGAACAAAGAAAGCGTCCTTTGTGCTGCAGGGAAGCAGGCCAGGGATTGCGAGAGTTCGTTTCTACGCTCGTGCATCCCTGCGGCCCGGCAGGACCGTTGTTCGAATTGAAAGATGTGATGAGGATCCGTATTGGCGGGCATCGTAGTAAGTGAAGTTGAGGAGTAGAAATCCAAATCGTACTTGGTGGAATCTGGGTATAAATATGGTCAACTACGTCGATCTTTCGTGGGATAGTACCGAGCGAATTCGCTTTCACATCGTCGAACGATTGAGAGGGACCGTAAAAGATGAGTGTGAATTTTTCTCCGACTGCGACGGGATATCATGCATTGATTTAGTACATCTGGGTAGATCATGTCGCTCTGTTCTGTAGAAGACGACATATCTGTTACGTCAGAATATCATACATCCGCAACAAACACTAGCGTAGACTGTAATACTTCAATTTCTTTGCCGAGCCTCGGCGTTTGAAAATCTCTCCTTAGTTCAAGGTTTGTTCTTTCGCGCCGCTTTCGTTTCAGGAGTCTTTAATCGCCAAGCACGACCGTCCACGCCTGGGCAGTGACTAGTTGATCTTCATCGCGGATCATATTCATTATAGAGGAAAAAGGCAACGATGTTCCGTTTCTCAAAATGTGGAGCCGCGGCGATGCTCGCCGTCACCGCCAGCGAGCTTTTGGGGCTGGTGGGGTCCATGACCTCCTCGAACTTACGTGGGGACAAGGTGCTGTCTCTTGGATCAGGACGCGGAACTTGCGGCGGAACGGCCTGGGTCCGAACTCAATGCCTTCAGCGATTCCTTCGTCGACGTGCAGGGAAAAAAGACCAGCATCGAGCAGGGTACCGAGTCGTTTTTTTTAGTGATGCCTTGTTTCATGATCTGACAGACTCGTGTGTTTTCATGATCTGGAATCAAGACACACATCTCAATTTAGGTGGAGAGACATCACACCACACATCAAATTTTTATGCGGGTGTAAGTGAGGACGCTGATGCGAGGAGGATGACATCGAGTTTTTGTGGCACGGTGCCGCATCGAGAACGAGGATGTCACGAACGAGGATGGCATGACTGCCCCTGCCACCTCCGCTGCTCCCTCATTCTCGGTGTTGCAGGGGCAGTCCTCACGTCCAGCCGTGAGTGAGTGTAGATGTATTTCTTTACCGTGAATCCTCGGTCAGGCCGTAGCCAACGTATTAACCAGACTCTATATTTTGATTCATTTTTCATGATCGCGAAGGCCGACGAGGGGGGTGTTCGGGGTGCGATGG
>RXOD01005375.1:0-14464 GCA_005223375.1 Amoebophrya sp. AT5.2 | reverse complement strand
CTTCGTGTGTTCGGGTCTATCAGTATATGTATTATCATTTCTCGCTCGGACTCGCTCGTCGTCGTGAGTAATAGTATAACACACATGAGTTTATAATATCGCGGGGTGCAGGAGAAGGGGTGCGAGCGCCAGCTGCGACTGCGACGTAAAAAAATCGTATAAACAAGTAGTAGTGGAACTACAACCCGAGTACCAGCTTGTTCCCTGGGTTCCACATGTTTTGTAGGCAGTAGCCCATTTCCCTGTACAGGTCGATGGTTGCGATGTCGTTGAAGCCCTCCGCTTGCAGCTGCTCCTTGTTCCGGGAGGTCAGAATCCGCACCTCGTGTTGTTGTGACAGCTCCCGCACGAGGTTCTTCAGCCGAACCGCCATACCGTGGAACTCGCAAGGCGCGTATTCACACACCAGGAGAATCTTCAGCTTCCGATGTCCTCGCGCCGAGGACTCAATACCTTGAAGATCTTGTTCTGGGTACTTCGAACGGAGCAGCCGCCGGTTCTCCTCAGTCATCCAGATCGACTTCACGCTGCTCGGAAATTGCTCCACAACCGGCTTTTCGTCGCTCCCGCCTGCAGCGACGCCGTGCTCGTCAGCGACGCTCTCGGAAGTAGGCTCCGGACTGGCACTTGCTGTAGCGGAGTTTCTGGTCTGATTCTCAGATCCCCGTCCGCAAAGCCGCCGCAACGCAGCCGCGCCAAGCCTCACCAACGGCCGCACGAGCAACCTCCAGGCAAAGTCGCGAGCGAGAAACTCGACCAGGGTGAAAGCCGGGACAAGCGTGAACGTGAGAAAAAAAAGAAACGCCAAGCTCAGCCCGTGCGCGACGAATACCAAGGCGTACACACCCGCGGCCGCAAAAAAATTGGTCCGCACGAACTCCGCCAGCTCTACCCCGTCCTTCGAAGGCGACGATGGCGCTGGACTGGAAGTTTCCGACGACCGGCGGCTGCTGCTGGGCGACGATGGACGGCACGTCCTCGAGGCATCTGCATGCGGACTGGAAGCGCTGTTGTTCTTCAGCCTCTGCTGCCGGTGGTGGCGAAGAATGATGCATTTGAGGATCCACTTTTTCAGTACGTCGCGCACCCGCCGGTTGTAGTAGTACTTGCAGGTGACGATACCGATGAAGACGTGGATCGACCACATGTAAATCGTGTTGCGGTACCGCTTCTTGATCAGAAACTTCCACAAATCGAAATCCGTGTACCTGGCGGGGAGAAAATTCGTGAGAGATCCGAAAATCCGTCCCACATCCCACCACTTATCTTCCTCCATTTACATTTACTAACGAAACTCCTAGTACTAACTTACCTGCAGATAGCGAGCACACCGGCGACGAGCATGAGATAGCAGGCGATGGGCACCAAATTCTTCAGTGTGCAGTGCTCCCAGACCACAAAAAGCATGTCGATGATCGAATCCCGCATCTTATCCCTTTTCCGCTCGGCCTTGTGCGCGTCACGCATTCGCTCGCCACGCTGCACCTGCCCGCTCGCCGGCGGCCTTGAGGTCCTCGTGTCCCCCATCATAGATGGATCGTATGGGAAAGTACTCAAGGGGATGAATGATAGATTATGAATGCAACCTCCGGGAAGAACTTAGACAAAGTAAAAAAACACAGCTCGCTTGTTCTGTTGCCACGACCGTAGGTGGAATTGAAATATCAGGATTTCGAAATAGCAACTCAACACAACTGTAACTGACGAGAAACCATCGATCGAGTAAATCAAATGCGCGCCGTCATGAGAGCTAAAATGTATGCTCGAAGCGAACTCCAAGACGCGACGCAACGCTTGCAACTGCAAGTTGCTCATTTTTTCTCATGGAGCCGTCGATGGAAAGCACTAGCAGCAGCTGCAGGAGCAGGTCGAGTCGATATAAAATGACTTATATACTGTTCAACACCTGCTGACATCCAACGCAAGGAATGTCGAACTCGAATTGACGACGCGCTTTGAAAAAACTTCATCATGACGAACCATGACAGCGGGCGCGCCATATTTTTCTTTCGACGTCAACATGATTCCCGGCCGCTGACATCAGCATCACTGCTCTCCACTGTAGAATACCGTCGTATTCCGGACGGTTTAAGTTCAAT
Source organism: Amoebophrya sp. AT5.2 (assembly GCA_005223375.1). Classification (NCBI taxonomy): domain Eukaryota; class Dinophyceae; order Syndiniales; family Amoebophryaceae; genus Amoebophrya; species Amoebophrya sp. AT5.2. The sequence continues at coordinate 12,365 of RXOD01005375.1, read as the reverse complement.
CGAGTGAGTCGCCATGGCCAAGTAGGCCATCTGCTGCGCTTGTTACGAATGTATGAGTTGCGTTAAACGCGGATGAAGTTAGTGAGTCGTGAGTCTTTGTTCCTTCTCTACCTTCAGCACACCGAAAAATAGCGAATAGGAACGAATAGCAGAGGAGAAGTTGTGTCACTTCGCTATCTAACTCTTCTCCCTTACCCACGCGGCTCCTGGGCGAGCGAGCCGGCGCAGAGCTGCAAGAGCATGTATCACATACATCTCCTCCTTCATCGCAGTCACTGGCACAGGCAACCGCGACCCGTTGTTCATCCCGAGAGCCCGAGCCGTCCTCGTCTTCTTCTTGTTGCGTCCGGGGAAGAGCGTGCACCAGCGGCACTTGCGATTCAGATTCCTAACGCGGAGGGCTAGCTTCCGTTGCTCATCTTGCGGCCGCCTCTTATCGGTCGCCATGAGTAGAACCGCGCCGTCGAGTCTGCTTTTCTTGTCGCTGCGGAGGTGCAACGATGGCTTAGAAGAGAGAATCACAGTTTTTGCTCCTTAAAGTTCCCCCATAGAGTCCACGGCTTGCACTTTCTTCAGCTCCGGCTCAGCTGCACCTTCGTCGCGCGGATAGGAGAACAAATTTGATTCCGTCACCCCAAGAAGGTAGCAATCGATCTTTTTCATCGCTTCCTCCGTAAGTTTGTCGCGATTCGCATCCGGGTTCGTCGTAAACGGGTCATACTCGTCCTCTTCAGCATCCTGTGAGACGTCGTGCGCGGTGCGGATGCAGAAAATGAGGAGCTGCGGTAGCGTGACTACTACATCATTCGATTTCTGACGTTTGCTTTTACAGCGACTTTCGTAATCGTATCAATCTCGTATATAAAAAGCAGGTACCTCTTCATTTGTCTCCAGCAGTTCTCCGGTGGTGTTGCATATTATTTGCGACGTGTTTTTCCCCGTTGCGGCGTCCCACTCTTTCACCTTCCGGGTGAGTTGCTCCTCTGTTGTGGGTTTTTCAAAAGAGCGATGATACACATGTTGTAATCGACGTCTTCTATTGTAACAGGAGTAGTTATAGCTAGATGTAGTACGTTCGATTTTATATTTCGAGCACACCGACTGGTACAGCAGCATCGGTTGCCCTTCATACTTCTTCAGGAGGTAATCGATCTTGGAAAGGTTTTCCGGATTCCGCTCCTTGTACAGTTCCGTGAGCTTGTTCTTCAGCGCCTGCACCACCGCCGAATGACTCATTTTTGCGCAGCTTATACAATAAAGTCTCGGTTCAACTTGTGTTCTGTTGAATCAATCGCGTTCTAGTTCTTGTTGCCTTATTCAAATACAAATTCAATAAAATCTCATGCTCCTAGTCCTACTCCTACTTCCTCGCTCGAACAAGAACTGCTAGTGGGCGAAAGTGGTTTCGAACATGGTTTGTTGAGCGGTAAAAGCGATTTACTTATTTCGATCCCGATCCGGTTCTTCCGGATGTATTGCTACAATTAGAATTAAGTAGTAGATGTGATGTGTGATCCTCGGCACCATCTGCGCGTGAGTAGTGAGTAGAGCGTCGGTTTAGTTCTACGTCGCCAAATAACACACGGACTCGTGGTGTGTCTTTTTTTTATGTTTGGGTGTCTTTCCTAGTACGCTCGCACAACAAAAGCCGACATGTGCTTTCTGTCTTTCGGTCTTGAAGGACCACGCGGAACTGATCCCATATTGAACCAGTGCACAGTTTCAGGTGGGAGAGACATCTGATCAAATGATTGAACACGAGATTTTCTCACTGCTGCAACAACAACCAGCAAGGCAATACATTTTGAGATTGTCTGCCTACCCTACTTCTTGAAACCGCTTGCATATGATCCTCAAGCGGCTCTTGAGATTCTTGCTCATTTGTAGTGTCAGAGCCTGACCATTTTCGGCCGACAACATCAAGTCCAAGTGGCTCATTTTGACACTCCTGCTCCCGCCCTTCCTCGTCCGGCCGTTTTGCCCGCCTTCGCGGCCTTTTGCCGGGCGGCTAATGCCGCTCGTCGCGATCCCCTCCGCGCTTCATCACTGCCAAAACTCGCCATGCCGCTTCCGCTACTATCCATGCCCTGCCGCAGGGGGGTATTTGACATTATATCCGATCCGGCAGGGGTCACGTGGCCACTCTGGCTTTCCGTGTCAACATTCAGAAACGTGCTTTCCTGAGGCCGCCGACCAGAATCCCTAACGGACACGCTGCTGGTGTCGTTCGACGGCATTTTCCCTGCTAGTTTTCCCCTTGCCGCTTTTCCTTTTGCCGCAGCTTTTTTGGCAGATGATCTTGATCCTTCTGTTGGTGGGGGTGGAGCCATGGACGCCGCTGCACGTGGTGCGAACGACACCGCAGAGGGAGCGATATCTGCGCTTCGCTTTCTGCTCTTCTGGCCCGATGAAGACGAACCCGCCGGCCGCGACTCTCTTGCCTGTCGCGATGAAGTAGCCTCGTCTTTCGAGCCTCGTGAGTCCGGACGCGTCTCCGAGTCTCGCTCGTCGCCCTCCGACTCCTCGTCCGACCCGTAATGGTACTGTATTGATTCGCGCGAGCCGGGCGTGACCACCCCGTCGGGATCGCAGCACAACCTCTCCCCGAAGGCGAAAAGACCGCCTCCGACCGCTATCATTCCCAAAAACGACACCACCAGCACGACGATCATCCACTTAGCCCGGCACGACAGCTGTACGCCGAACTCTCTCTCTTGCGGTCGCGCCTCGTGCTCATGGCCATGGTGCAGCACAAAGTCTACTTGCGCACTTCCCTCCCCCTTCACGCGAGGCGGCGGCTCCTCCCCGCACGGTAAGTGCCGCGTCTTCCTGTCCGCGACCGTGCAGTCTTTGCCGCCCTCCAGCGCCGGTTGGTCTACAATGAACACTTGCGTCTGCTGTCCCTCCTGTCCTGCCACACACCTCGACCAGCGGCCCCAGGACCCGTCGCAATTCGTCCCGCAGTCCCGGATGATCTGGTCCAAGTCTTCGTGCTCGCATTTGGCGCCGCCCGGCCCCTTGCGCGTGATCAGAGTGAAGGTGCGGGTCTGCTTCCCGTCCTTGCAATGCGTGAAGTCGGACCACCTACCATAGCAATCGGTCGCCTTGCACTCTTTGGACTCCGGGTGGCCGTTCTGGATGGGGACGAGGTGATCTTTGGGGCGGACCTCGCACTGCCTGCCTTCTCCCGCCGGCGATCCCGCAGTGCTCGCCGGCTTCTTAACTTTGTAGTGCCGCGTCCGGTGGCCGCCGGTGCACTTGGACCAGTTCGACCAGGCGCCCTCGCAAGGCTGGCCGCACTGCGCCACATAACTATAGTTGTTCTCATGCTCGCAGTCCTCACCGCCCGGCTCCGCGTCGTGCGTTCTTTTGTACGTGCGAGACATCCGTCCGTTGACGCAGTTGGTCCACAGTTCCCACGCGCCCTCGCAGTCCCGCGGCGGCTCCTTGCCCCCGTGGCCGCACTTGCGGGATTCCACGGGCCGCGTGGTGCACGGCCTCCCGTTATTTGTTGGCTGGCGCTTCCACAGCCAGGCGCGCGTTTGGATCAGGTCGGGCGTGCACGGCGGCCCCCATTCCGCCCATTCTTCTTTGCAGGGATTGCCGCACTCCTCCGTGTCTTTGCCCCCCCTTCGCCCGCAGTCTTCCCCACCGTTCTTCGGCTGCTGCGTCACCTTGTAGAACCGCTCGCGAAACCCGGCCTTGCAGGCGCCCCACAGCTGAAACTTCCCCTTGCAATTCACGGCTGGCGCATCACAGTCTTCCTCCTGCTTATCGCCATCCTCATTGTCGCAGTCTTTACCACCGTCCTTCGCTTTATGGACCACGTGAAACCTTCGCGTCCGCTTCCCGTCGTCCGAACATTCATCGCCCCAATCGCGCCAGATCCCCTCGCAGTTTGTGCCGCAGTCTATATTTTCTCTCGTGTCGTTATCTACGGTTTCGCAGGACGCTCCGTTGCCCTTCTTCTTCGTCTTCACATGGAACTTCTTGGATGTCTTTCCGTCCTTGCACGGCTCGCTCTTCCATTCTCCAACGCAGTCTCGCGACTCGGGTCTCACAGTGGTCAGCTTCTTGGGCCCTGAAGAGTGGCTCTCGGGTCTCACAGTCGTCAGCTTCTTGTGTACAGTCCCCTCATTTGGCCCCCCGAAATTTCCATCTTCTGCTCCATATCCTCCTGGCTGGAGGAATGTCGCGGGGGACTGGCGGGCGTTCCACCTGGAGCCGACGATAGAACTACCGGTGACTCTGTCCCCATGCTCGCCGTCTCCTTCAAGAACGGGAACAGGATCGCGCGGTGTGCGCAGATCTGCTTTTCTCACCGTCTCCAGCTTGTGCTCGTCGCCCCCGCTGCGTCCCCCACCCCCTTTGTCTCCTACTTTCTCGAACAGTACGGCTGCTGAAGTCGTTTCCTTTAAGTAAGACTTTTCGTTCCTGCTTCTTGCGAGAAAGGACGACGACGCCAAAGTAGCCCCGCTTCGTCGTAGTGGTGATTCGACTTGGTCCCGCTGGTCCTGGTCCGCCTGCTCCAAACGCTGAAGCCTCACCCGGGTAGCTATCTTCGAGGAACGTCTGCGCCCATTTGTCTTCCATCTTCGTCCGTCGCCGACTTCATTGTGGGACAACAAAATAGGACGACTTTTGCCCGCTTCCGCCTGACCTTCCCTGTTGGTGGCCAGTGTAGTTGTGCCGTCTCCATCCCCCCCCGCCCCCAATCGACGACTCGCAATTGTTGTCGCGGGCGTTCTTCTTTGAAATCCCGCCAAATACAGTGCTTCAGTCGGGCGAACCCCGAAAAGGCTCACGACGAAGCTGGATGCCAACGACGTGCGCCGCTCCTGATACACCTCGACGTCGTCCTTCGATCGCGAAACCTCTATCTCTATCCAGCCAAACACTAAGAGAAGAATCGCGAGGACGGCGCTGCTACGCGTCGTACCCGCCTGGTGCCGGCGTCGTCGTTTTCTCATGATCCTCCAATTTCTCTCAACCCTCGCATTCGCTTTCTGTTTCTCCGTTCGCTGTCCGGCGTCGAGGCATGACAGCGACATGCAACCGACCTCGGGTCTCATCGGTCCCGTGCTGCCGCGCCGGCAAAGGCGACGAAACTTCACAGCGACCTCACCATGCACATGCTCAACATGTGTGACCGGCGTGAGCCCATCGTTCGTGGTCGCCGTGGCCCCGGGGCCGCGTTCCACTCCTCCATGTCCATTCGCTAACAGTATACGTTGAATAAAGGAATATAGGTGGCCAAAGTAAGTACTTGTGCTGGTCTGCGTCTGATGTCTCAAAACCAAGCAAATGCAAGGCGCGGCCGCCTCAGTAGAAAAACCAGGGGGTAAATGGGGTAGTCAAGAACAACGGGTGGGGTAATCAACTTACATGGGTATGGCCCCTCCTGAGCCTGACTAAACCTAAAGTAAAATCCTCGCAAACATTTTTTTTATGTAACACAGCATAAAGTAGCGGTAGCCACCTCTGTCTGTTCTGCGATTGTGTCAACGTCTAGACTAGCGTATGCATGCGAGCGCGAGGAGCAGGCGCAGCGACAACATTGACATGCGCACGAGAGACGATGACGAGAAAGCAAACGAAAAGTGACAAACAGCTGCAGCAGGCACGATCAACGGAAAATATCACCGACCGACGACGACGACGATGACGAATTGAGTGGCAACGACAACATCTTTCTCTTTGTGTTTGTTTTTTTTTTGTACCACGCCTAGCAAAGTTGAAGTACGTTTTCAAACGGAAGCTCGCCCTGACTTCAAAATTGCAGTACCTTCCGTGCACAATCTGCAGAACGTCTCTCGTATTTCGAAATAGACGAAGCGCTTCACCCGAACACCGTCTGGTCGTTCTACGACGCCAGAAATTGTTCAGCGAAGCGGGCCCCACGACTGCCGTGTTTTTGCAGGTTTTTCCACGGATCTCTTCGCTCGTCAGTCTGTGGCAGTGGCTAAACTACAATTCGACATCTTCCTCGCTTGTCCCCGCATGCCAGGCGGCACGCCTTGATGTGCAGTACCGAAGATGTTTTTGAATCCCGATTCCCTGTAAACAAGAAGCCGTCGCCGTCCCGGGGCTCCTTCTCTACAAATGCAACTTCCGCCACGACGACGCAGAGGTCTCTTCCGCTTCTTTCCTCCTCAGAAAAGACTTCCCAGTAGTTCTTCCTTCATAACTCATCAGGTCTCCTCTGTGCTCAGACAGCCGTTTACTTCTTTTCCTCGGCAGCCTTAGCCTCCTTGGCCAAAGCCTTGCGCTCCTTGAGCATGCGAGCCTTGGTCTTCTTAGCCTCCTGCTGCTCCTGCAGCGCCTTCTTCTTCGAAGTCTCCGCCTTGTCCTTGTGGATGAACTCGATCAGCACACGCTTGTTCTTGTACACGTTACCTGTGGGTCGTTGCATAATATTATGACTTCTATGCTCCTTCTCCTCGTTCGGTGGAGGCCTCCGCCCCGTCCCTTACAATTCTCTCACTGCTGCTGGCATATTAATTATGATGTAAAGTTAGTATGTGTATGAAACCGGTATTAGAAAAATACCCTTGCACTTGAGGTAGAACTTGTGGTATTGGTGCTTGTCGATCTTCTTGGCCTCACGGTACTTCTTGAGGAGACGACGCAGCACGCGCTGACGGCGCATCCACAGAACCTTCTGCGGCATACGCGCATCCTTGGTACCCTTGCGCTTTCCGGTTCCGGTGTGGCGGCCCTTGCGCTTGGCGGCCAGGTTCTTGCCTGTGAAAGGATGAGGATGTGTGGATTGAGGACGCTCTCTCATTTGGGTCACATTTCCACTTTCGCTACTCTTGGTTACAACGTCCGTGGCCATCAGGACGCGGCGAGCGGCACGAAGTTTCAGGGGACAGCGCGTCCAGGAGATGCAGGGTGCAGTTTAATGCTCTCTCTAAATCCATGTGGATGTGACCACCACCTACTAACACTAACTGACCACCACCTACTAACACTAACTCGAACTGAAAAAGTACTCAAGTAAAAAATAAAGACGAAAAAATTAAATATGGGCTGAGAAGTACGGACGCGGTCCCGGGAGTGGATGACCTGGGGCTTGCGGATGATGAGGCCGTCCTTGAGCAGCTTGCGGATAGCCAAGCGGGAGTTGGCCTGCTTGATCTCGTTCATCTCGTTGGGGTCCATCCAGATTTTGTTCACGCCGCACCGCTTGATGCTGGCGGCCAGTCGCTTCTGCGCGGAGAGCACCATTTCTGCGAAGAGTGTCTGAGAGAGCTACGGAAGGAGGAAAACTACCGCTAAGATCCACGAAAGAGATCTTCTACCACAAGAGATCCGAGAAGGACTCCTGCTGTTCCCTGTGGAGTGTTTCGAAAAATTGCAGGCGTCGGTTGAAATGATGAGTAGAGGCTATTCAGCTTGACGTACAAGCACTGCTAGTGGCTGATGAGTTCTGTCTAGGACTCGGTCTAGGACGAGATCTAGCATGAATCTTTGCGAATCTTTCAGACTCAGATACGCGTAATTAGCACTGCTAGCGCTCTAAATCGGGTTTACAAGCGATTGCTTGCTCGCCTTAGAAGGTAACCGAAAAAATCTAAATTTTAGAGCGATCATTCGTGATCTCAATCTTCTCCTGCATTTGGAACTTCTATTCACGACCACCACCACCACCACAACCACCAGAGACGGATAAGATACCGATAAGGATCTTCACAAGAAGCAAGATTTCTCGTCACACATATATTCACGAGTGTGTCGCATCACTTGGTTACAGTCTTCTACTTTGGCACAATGGACAATTCATCAGGCTTATCTAACACGGAGGATCGTCGAAATGGGGATCGGATTCGGATCTAAACACGATCGGAAAATGTGATCGATGCATAAAAATCAACGGCCGCTAGTTTCAACATTTGCGTTGGCCTAGCCCTTCGCCTTGCGGGTACTACTACTTAGTAGGGGCTCGCTCGGATTCTAAAACAGAGGCGACAATCAAATCTCATCGATCTGTCACGAGATGATCTTCATGAATCTAAATTTTTAGGGGTGCATCGCAAGCACCAGAGACACCACGCTGATTCGGGACCCCAACCAAAACTGTGACTGCAACCTTGTATCGCGGAGCGTGTTTCGTGTATGACTCCTACAGCTATTTCAAAGAATTACATCCGCGCCCTGCTAATGCGAGGGCTTGTTTGGGCGCTCGCCGCGCAGCCAAATCCAAAGCGGAATTGTTTTTTTTTTGAGGAATCCATCACGATTCGGCTCCCGATCCCCTGTGCCAGTTCAGGCTCTTACGATTCATTTTCATTTCTGCTTTTCCACCTGTCTGGTGCTTCTCCTTCAAAAATAAGTTCTTAAAGTAGTGGAAAACTGCAGTTCCTGTTCCTGATCCGGCTTCCTGATCCGGCCGCGCCGACTCTTTGTTTGTAGTTTGTCATCTGACGAAGTTCCGTCCAGCGGATCGTCGAAGTGGTTAAACAACGGCCGTCTTCAACCGCGCCCGCCACGCTGGTCGTTCTAGCTTGCATCGACGCGAACGCCCCAAACGCTTTCTCAAGGACTGCTATCTGAACAAGTTCAAGTTGTACAATTACGGTCCCCGGTCGCGTGATATTCCGAGTCGTAGAAGTTCTAGGAACTTGAATTCCAAAAAAGAGTTCTCAAGGTCAAACTGCTCAAGTGCTGCGCTAGTTCTAGTAGTAGTACGGAAGAAAGTCCAAATCTGAATTTTCGAGTCTGTTTTTTCTCCCAACTGCGGTTTCTTATATCACGCTGAATAGGTTTGCTGTCGGAGCTGTTCTTGATGTTCCTCCAGCCGCTCGCGCCTCCTCCACCCGCCACAGCCACCCCGACTTCTTTCGTTCGATCGTAGGCAAGATCAAAATGTTGCGAAACACGTCGATGTGGCGATCACTGGTAGAACGCACAGAGCGTTCGCGTCGAATATCGGTGATGCTGCTCATAATGATGTTGTTCGTCCTTGTGCTTATACTGTAGAAGAATGAAGATGAAGAAGTTGCTGTTGACTATTTTTCTTTTCCCGTGGCGATGTCTTCTACAGGAAGTTTCTGCTCGCCACCCCGCCTGCTTTTCCCAGCTTCTGGCTCTGGGTAGGCGTAGATTTCTCGGAACTGCTGTTGTTGTCGCTCCCCCCAAAAGCCGCCATATTGATATTCTTCAGCAGCTTCGACGTGGATGCCGCCGACGCCGCCACGTTGATTACTGTGCTTGCCAAGAGTGCTACTGCCCCCCCGCCCATTCCCGCCTCTGCGACCGCGAGCGCCTCCTCCGCTGCTTCCTCCGCCCCGCCATCCACCCCCGCCGGGGCCAAGTCCGCCTGCTCTCCCCCTGTAGCGTCGGCCGCCATAGCTGCCGCCGCATCCCCAGCACTGTGGTCGGCTTCGGGAACTCCCACGGCACTGTCCACGGCCGGCATTTCGAAGCCATGCGCCCCAGCACCATCCCCTGATAAGTTTCGTTTGTTGTTCAGGCGTCGTCGTGAACGCGACTTTTTTTACAATAACAAGAAATCGTTTATTCTTGTTCCTCCCGCTCCCTCTGTCTCATCGATGTTGATCCGTCAACCTTCGGTCACTGCTGTTTCTGTAAATTTAGCATTTGTATTTGAAGCGCATTCTTCGAATCGATTGAAACAGAAGATGAACCTTGCTGATCCCACATTGCCATGGACTCGTCCCACATCTGGTAGTACTTCGCTGCCATGAACATGCTCTCCGTGGCGAGCGTTTGGCACGGCTGCACAGTGTTGTCCGAGAAACACTGCTTTTTCAACTCCGCCAGGTTCGCAGCCCACGTTCGCGCAGCGTCCGCGTCCTCCGCCTCAAAAGCCGCCAAACGCAACTTCGCCATGCCCTGAGCAAGCAGGTAACGAGAAAGATGATTCGATATTGACATTCGGGCATCGGTGCGCTTGGTGCGTTTGGGTTTGATGAAAACGAGATCGATGTAGTACTAACTAGTATACTCAGACCTCAGAACGAACCATAGACAGCGTCGCCACACACTCATTAAAAAATGATTTTTATAAGGAGCCGCCTGCAGGAACAGAGTACTCTATGATCCAACATCTTCGTCATGATCTGATGCTTACGTTCAGGTCGAGTTTGCTCTTGTCTACGGTCGGAGGCTTCCCGAAGAGTTCTTCCACCTTCGCAGGCATAGCGTCGGGTTGGACGTCCTTCAACGCATCCGTCGGAAAACCGGCGTTTCCGGCCAGAACGGCATCGGCATCCCCAGCCTGGTCGTTCGTCGCATCTCCGACCGCAGGAACAGCAAGGCCCAAGTTACCTGGTGACACGTAGTTTATGCACAATCAGAAAGCATTCCTGTGCTGAATGCACCGTGAACCCGAAAACTACGAAAGAACAGACTCGCTCCAGTGAGTATCGAATACCTTCTGCAGCAGCGTCCACCGTAGTAGGCGTCTCATTAAAGAACGTGTGCAGATGATTCGAAAGGACGCCCATCTTGTTCTGGCTCGTCCTCTTGCTGGGTGAATCGATCGGTGCTGCGAATACGCTCGACTTTTGCGCAACGAGATAAGGCTGGCGATGCTTAAGGTAGGTTCTTTCTCCCACTCCCTTCGCTCTGGTCTATCTAAATGTATTTCTATTTGTAAGTCTAGGTGCTTCAATGCCGAAGATTTTTTTATAATTTCATATTGGCTTAGGCTTTGGCAAGCGCAAGATGAACGCATCCTCTTCGACCTGGCTTTTAATTACGACTTGCCCCAACTCGAACGAAAAGTCTGAGACTCTCTCAGCTACTCCTTGCTCTCGCGAGATCTGCTCGTCATCGAATCGATGCAAAGACGCTTACTTTGAAACACTTACTTTGCCTCCGATGAACACTTACTTTGAAAAAAGCACAGCAAGCCCACTGCCACGTCGCCCAGGAACGATTCAGATGGAAAATGCAGGAAGAAACGAAAAATCTGGCGATTCTATTGTACATCGTCGAGCATGTAGTTGTCAGGTAGTGCAATCGAGCAGGTCCAGATACTGGGCCTCATTAAAGTGATAGTGATCGAAAAAATGTACTTACGCATAGGAAAAAAGTTAACATTTTTCACGCAAAGGCAACCGAGTGCTGTTTCTCTATGTATGGGCTTGCTTGTCGATCGTAGGCAGAGGCAGAGCCGCAGCTGCGACGGCTACGTATATCACTTAACTTTACCTTGGAAGGCACTGCTTCCTTGTGCTTGCAGAAAAACAGAAACTTAAAACTGTATGCTCAAACGACAGAGAGAAATGTCCTATTCTATCTAGTGTAGTAGATCCTCCTGCACCTGCGGTTTTTTTTTTGCCGCAGCCGCATTGAATAAGTATAAGTTTTAGTAAATTAATAACTAAGAAAATCATGCAACATCACTATCAGTATCATAGCGTATCTTCTTTTTCATGGACCGCCTTAACGTCCTCACTTAGCCGGTGACGCTGTTCTTGCTCCTGAGGCCATGCTGGGAGCGTCCGAGGTAGCGCGGGTCGACCTGTTCGAGGATTTCGTGCAGTGCGTCCTTCATGTAATCGCGTTCGTCCTCCTGCACTGTCATTGCCGGGCTCGTGGCCTCTGGCTCCGCGTTGGGACTCACGGCATGCCCAAATTGTGAATCGTACCTGCGGGTTTCATTCAAAGAATAAGATGGGATGTTATTGTTAGCCGGCGGAGCAATACATACTGGCACTGCACAATCTGAAACGCGCGGCAAGAACCACGTCCACGATCCGCTTTGTCTGCAGCTATCCATCTAGTGGCGTCATCCCGTGAAAGCGTAGCCGTACTTAGGCAGGCGGAGATGAGTCACGACCTCACGGTCACGGCGCATCAGCAACAGCAACACATTAAACTCTCAATGGAGGCTGGGCGGGATCTTCGTCGTTCGTCGTTAAGTAATGAGTGTAATGAGTGTATGTTGACGATTGATGCGGTGCTCCGGTGCTAACCTCGGCACGAGTCAAGGTCAACAACTACGGAGGTGCGAACGGTGTTCGAAGGTTAAACCGATGTACTAAGACGCAAGGTAATGAACTTACTTTATACTAAGAATGTATTTTCTTTAAGTTGTACCCTTGCATTGAGTTTCGGACTCCATGCATCGCTTTCTCCATGGCGACCATTTTCGAGACTGCCCGTCCCAGTTTCCGTTGCGCGTGCTTCAGCTCGAGCTCCAGGCCGGCCAGCGTCTTCTCTTGGTCCGCGTGTTCAGCATCATAGTCCTCGTGCATCGATTTCCTGAATAATGAATTGGTGTGGAGGAATTCAAGGTGTGGATAAATAGGCATATTTATGGTGCAGAGAGAGCGAGAGAGAGTCAATCATACGACAGTGAATTTGTGGTCACCCACACCATGGACGCGAGC
>RXOD01005374.1:0-14464 GCA_005223375.1 Amoebophrya sp. AT5.2 | reverse complement strand
ACGAGCAGCGAGCCGCGGCGCCGAGAGCGTCAGCATGAGTATGCAACAAGGAGTCCGCGCCGACAGCCGGGAGCGCGTGCGCGGCTGTTGCCACAAAATCCACGGTCCAGCTCATGGCGCAGTCCATGGGCCAGCCCATAGCCCGCAGCCGGCGCGCGCCGCCTGTTTTTGTAATCCCATAAAAATCCCGCCAATCAAAAAGCACCACGACGAGCGCACGCGTGCGAACGACTTCGCCCCCGGCGAGCTTTTTGCGCGTGTTCACTCGATGGCCGCGCCGGGCTGGCCCATCCCGCTCGAGGGCAACGGTATAGCCTCCCCCATGTCGATGTCGATCCACATCGCCGACGACATTCGGCCCCAGCGGCCGCAAGATGTGAAGGACGAAGCGCCCCCGGACGAGCATTCGGCTGCCAGCCCGCCCCGTTGAAGCTCCCGGGGGCCCTCTGGCTGATGGATGTGGGCGCGCGGGCGCTGGCTGCCGCCTCCGATCTCATCGAGAAGAGCCCTCGCGTCAGAGTGTGTGTGCGCACACATCACGGCGGCGCAAATACGGCTTCACGCGGCGACGGGGAAGCTTCCTCGAGACACAATTCCCCCCCAGGCGTTCAAGTTCGCGGACAAAAATCGACAGCTTTTCCGACGGATGGACAACGAGGCTGATTGGCCGAGAGCTTTCCGCTTCGCTAGTCGGCGGCTTAGGTTGTAACGAAAACCAAAACGCGCCCCATCGCTACGAAGCCCGAAGCGAAGCAGCTGCCGACTCAACAAAAACCGGACGCCCTTGCGTTACACTCCCTCCCCGTCAAGACTCAAGGCCGCGCCGTAAACGGGACGCCACTGCCCGGCCAAGTAAGTTCAAGGCCACGAATTCAACGAAACGGAGCCGCACAACCAAGACCACGACCACACAAGCCGCCCAGGACGGCGCTGGATGGGATGAGGCCCGGCGCAACTACGCGGATGGCGGCAGCTTTCCAAAGGCAAAGCTGGAGAAGCTCAACAGCCTCACTGATGCACGGCGAGCGATTGCGCAGCCTGCTCGCGGTCTTGTTTCCCAAATGTTTCGCAGCAGAAAACGTCTCTGCCGCCGCGCCATGGTGGAGAGCATCGCGGACACCGAGGCGAGAAGAAAAGCCGCGAGCTCTGTCTGTCATTCACGGCGCGGCGGAGAAAACGCGACACAGCCGCGAGCCGTCTCCTATCACAGAAACCGACCACATCACAGCCGCGGACTGCCGTGACGCCGAAAGAAACGCAAAAGCGTCCGAAGCTAGCCCGCCTGAACCACAAGGACCGCGGCTACTGCCTGCTGCATGTCGTCCCCTGCTTTCGCTACCTGCTCTCCGCGCACGACGCCAGTACGTTTTTCCGAAGTGGACGCCGGCACGTGCTCACGAGGCGGGCGCGGTTCTTCACAACAATCACGCGCGGCTGGGTCCGCATGGGGAGAAAATCCACGAACTGGAGACGAAAGCAGTCGGAAACGTCTGGGCGGCGCGCGCATTCGTACTCGAGGGGGATCACGGGCGCAAACGGCGTCGGCCTACGGCGAGTGCCTGCATTCGCGGCAGACTGCGACACGCGGCGCCAGCGCATCGCTGACGTTGGGCGCCATCGTGTCGCTGATAAAAGCGACAGCAGCTCCCGGGAGTTCAAGCATAGCAACGGCAGCCATTCGGCAGCACCTGCGACGACAAAACCGAAAAAACAACGACACGACCAAAGCCAAACGGAAACGCGTAGAAGTGCCCTCAGTCATCCAGTGCCTCCGCGGGCGCGCTCGCTCCAGTGCAGCGCGCCACAGGTTGCGCGTGCAGCTCCATGCAAGCGCGAAGAAATTGCAAAGGGGCGCGAGCGGAGGGATTGGAGAAAGTGACGGCAGGGGCAATCTACGGACATACATCGCAAAGGAAGCGAAGACGCAGAGCGGCACCCCGCAAGGCTGTCCGCCTCTGGCTCTCCAAGCCTTCAAGTGGTCGCCGCACCATGCTCGTCGACGCGAGTCATCAGCGCGCGCATCTTGTCGGATACTGCACGGCGCGCCCGCGTATAATCGGCCTGGCTTTCGTCGACTCAGTGGCCAACGTGCTGAGGGAGGTGGCCGGCCGACGCATGCGCGCATGAAAGCGCGGCTCTCGTCAGCGTCGCGCATCGGTTGCACGCGCAGCACGCGCCTCGACCGGGATCAACTTCCAGCTGCCGCCGTCTGCCTGCATCATCTACATGAAGAACGGCACGAATTCAGCGCGCTGCGGGTGGGAAGTAGTTGCGAAGTGGTCGCGGGCGGGTTCTGCGCCCTCCTGTTGTTGGGAGGCCCGGAGTTCTGGCAACAACTGCGAGCACCATCCGCACGCAGCACCGCAATGCCCAATCGGCTGCATCAATGTGCTCAAAAAACCGAGCGAGGGCATCACTCAGCCGATGCCAGCGGCGCGGGATGTCAACAGCCAAGCAATCTTGGGACTGCTACGCCTAGGACTGGGAGGGGCGTGGGCTGCCTTACTTGGCGTCTAACTTCGAGGCGCAGGCTCGCGCGGGCGGGGATGTAGCGTTGGGCAAGCCATTCACGGACATGGAGCAGTTCCGTCGTCGTGCTCTCGCGGCTCAGCAAGAAAGTCAGCGTGCGGCCCCGATGGCAGCGGCGACCACAGACGACGAAAAAGGTCGGCGAACTCGCGAGCTTTGGCGGGCGAAAATTGGCGGGCAAAAATTGAAAAAAAAACAACTCCGCAGCAGAGTTGCCATCTGGAGGCCCGCCATCCTCACACACGGAGAAAACACGAGCCACGGCCTCAAGTTCGGCTCCGGCAGCGCGCGCAAAATTCTCCAAGGCTTCCGAGAGCAAGGAGACAGCAAAGCCCAGTCAGGCGCGCAGATCTTTGGCGCGGCGGAAGGGGTTTCGGGTTGGAAATCCGCTACAAAGACAAAACAGAAAACGTCGCCCCCCCAGAACTCTGTCGCTAAGTCCGATTGTCGAGGCCCGCGACGTTCTGCAGTGGCGTGTCTACGCTACACCTACACCACGGCGCCGAGGCACCGAGGGGATTCGTTTCCACCTGAATCAAACCGAGCCCGACCCGCGCGCCATTGAGTATAAACACAGCGAGCGGCTTCAATAGAGGCCAGCGAGCACCGCAAAGATTGGAGGCGCTGGCGCTGCGCAAATTCTATCGGACAGCAGTAGTTAGTGGACAAGACGCGGACGAGCTGCGTTCTGTCATCGCTGCAAAACGCTCGAGCTCCTAACGCTGGCGATGCTCTCTCTGTGCTCTGTCTTTCCTTCATTCATGATTCATGGATTGAAACGGAGTAAGCGTTCTCCCAGCTATCCCATGTACACGTACGTAGTTTAGTAGTAGTAGTTTTCCAGCCGAAAATTATTTAGTACTGTTGTCTCGATCAGTGCGACGACGACGTTCCGTTTCGTGACGTCGTATGGCAAGTACGCCAGGTGCCGCACCAACGCCACCTCCTGCAGAAACAGCTGCTCGTCCCCGCCCCCGGCTGCCGCTCCCCCTCTTCCCCCCTTTTTCTCGTTGCCTGCCCTGCTTGCACCGCTGCGGCTGCCCGAGCTCCCTCCCGTTTGCTCCCTGTTCCTTTCCTCCCGCGCTTTTTCTTTTATCAGCGCCCGCGGAGCTTGGCAGTGCGACATCCCGTGGAACACGGACGACACAGAGTAGAGCAGGCTGTCGTGCGGGCTCTCGTCGCGTATGCCGTGCCAGTCCACGAACCAGATGCGTCCCTCGACGTCCGCGATCGCGAACCGGAACGCAAATTTCGGGTGCTGCGTAATCGCGCACACGTCCGGGAACGGCTGTTGCTTCTTGTTCTCTGTTCCGCCACCGCTCGCGGACGAACTTGACGAGCTGCTTCCGCCCGACGTGAACGAGCCGGGACCTCCGGACGACGATTCCGCGCCGTCGTCCACAGCTGGGTTGTAGATTTTCCCCGTAAAAATGTTGACCTGGTGGATCGGACCCACGGTTCGCTCTCCGTGCACGCAGCAGTACAGCGACTTGCCGTTGGTGAAAATCAAATTTTCTTTGTGGTTGTGCAGCGACTTGCAGACAAACGATTTCGGCTTGGAGAAATGCAACCCCAAGTCGCCCTCCTCGGACAGCTGCCGCTGCTGCTTGCGCCGCTGCTCCTCCAGAAACCGCCTGCGGATGATCCCCCGAGAGTGGTCGAGCCATCGGTAGAGCCGGACGAGGATGAAGCATGAAGACCGCAGGCTGGCCACGAGCTTGTCGCGCCGAATCTGCCGGATGAACTTTGGCATCCACAGCTGTTTACGTTTTTTTTTTTTGATTTTAATCCTTTTAATATCGGTGTCGTCCTTAGAAGAGAATGGCTCGAATTGGAAATGAAAGCGCGACTTCAGCTGCATGAATTCCATTCTATACCGCTAGCAGCATCGCGTGTTTCACGCGCTTTATTTTCTTGCGCACGATTTCGCGCCGCAGCCTGCTGAGGACCTCTTTGCTCGCCCCAGAGCCACTCTCTTTCAGGCTCTCCAGCGTCCGCAGCTGCCCCGATTTCAGGAACAGCTTGCTTACCTGCGTGTCGCCGCGTTGGTTTGTGTGAGTTTGTTGGTTGCCCCCTCTCTAGTTCAGCGTTCAGGATCCAGCACCTAGCAGCAGCGAGGACGACAGAAAGCACAACTTCTACATCTTGTCTTGTATGTTTAATTAAAATTGAAATTCAGTGTCCATACCCCCAGTTCCCACTCGTTCGGGTCAATTTCGAATGCTTTCATGATGGACTCCACGAAGGTCCGCCGGTCGTATTGCTGGAAGTCTTCCGGCAGCAGCGTCAGGAACCGGCTGCGCAGCTCGTCGAACGTCACTCGGTGCGGGAACCCGTCGTGCATCAGGTGCACGAGCTCCACCGTGCCCGACTGCAGCACCTGTTCCAATACGTACTTTTTGTCGAAGAACTCCCGCCGCTGCTGGCCGTTCGGGTTGAAGCAGCGGATGTAGTGCAGCGTGTTCGCCTCGAGGGTCTTCTTGCAAAGCGACTCCAAGTTCTCCATGTACGACTTTCCCACCGACACAAACTTGTCCACCGCCTGGGACTTTTGGTTGGTTGTACCGTTTCCGGTTGTGCTCCCCGCCTCTGCGGACGCTTTGTTCACCTCCTCTCCCGCCGGTATCAGCGCCTGCACAAGCGGCACCTTGCTTTCTCGTATGAGCCCTTCCAGCTCCCAGGACAGCCGATCATTGTTTTTGTCGAACCAGTTTTTTGTGGAGTACATCACTTCCCCCGCGTAGTGCTTGATCACGAAGCCGTCGAGGAGGCGCTTCTGCTCCCCGCCGCCGCGTTTGGAAGCCTGCAGCTTGGGCTTGGAGAGGATCACGTCGTCGGACTTGGCGTTGCCGGATTTCGCGTACTTGTCGTGCACGGCGGAGGTGAACTTATCGTCCGTGGTGTCCAGGTTTTTGATCTTCTTGAAGCTGTGGTCGTCGAGGATGGTGAGCACCCCTTTCACGCAATTCACGACGGGCCAGCTGTTCGGCATGTCCAGCTCGCTCCACTGCAACCCCTCCTTCGCGTAAATCGACTGCTCGGCGAGGAGCACCTGAAATTGCGTTCACGTTTGGAATGCGAGGAACTGCAGATGCACAGACATTAGTGAATGTCAATGTGAGGGAGCGGTAGTTGATGGGGTTCTGTTTCTGTGCGATTAGCCCCAAGTGCGAATTGCGAAAGCAGAGATCTGTCCTGTACGTTCTCGATGAAGAACTGCTGCAGCCGTTCGTTCGCGAGGTTGATGCAGAGCTGCTCGAAGCTGTTCAGCGTGAGCCGCTCGAAGCCGTAGATATCGAGAATCCCGATGTGGTTCACGTTTTGTGCGGTGGCACAACTGAGCGCGTTGATCTTCGAGATTATGTTGTCGAAAAGCCGCTTGTAGAGCGTCTTCGTGAGGGCTTGGAGAGTCGTTGCGGCCTGTTCCATCGTCCGCGGTACGCGGTAGAAGGAGTCGCGCTGCTTCACAATCACAGTGCGCCACTGGAGCACCGAAAGCAGATTTGCCTCGTCGAAGCCTGCGTTTGCGTTTCGCGCGATGGGATACATAGCACATTTTCAATCGATCATCATAATCCAGCTATCCAGAACCGGTTCTGGTAGTGGTTGAAGATGAAGATGAAGTGATATACAGTAATATCATAGCACAAACGAAAGTGCTGATCAGTACCCAGAAGCTCCGCGGCGATGATTTCGTCGAAGTTTTCGAGTTCGATTTCCGGGTCGTTACCGTCGTTCTCGGCGCCTTGCTCCGCCTGCTCGCTATCCGGTTTCACTTGGAACCGAAACTCGCCGAGGTGGACCAACGCCGCAATCACCCGGTAAATCTGCTCAATCTCCTCATCGGGAATGCCAACTGTGGGAAGTTTTTTGCATCCCGTAATAAATTGTCTCCTCAGTCACAGTCACGAACTTCGTCCATGCTGAAGCTGCACCTCTCAACAGATCTCCCATTTGTTTTAGCACAAAAAGAAAAACCAACAACGGCATTCTTTTTCTTACCTGCCCGAAAGGCCTCCTGAATTTCGCCGAACTTGCGCTTGTCGTTTTCGGGGCTGTTTTTTGTGGTATCGCCCGCGTTCAACATGCGGTAGTGGGCGTCAGGCCTCAAATCGTACGCGCTCAAATCCGCGGAAGACATCCCGTGAAGCATCTCGTAGAAGATGTGGTAGTTCCGCTCCTCCGGGTTTTGAACGCATACCTGGGGATTCGCATTTTCTGGCATCGACGTCGTTGCCAAGAATCCAACCGCTATGCAGGGCAGCGGACTAAGGAACAACAAGCAACGCTCACGCCAAAAGCAATCTAGATTCTACACTATTCATCGATTCTTCACAGTGATAGTACCCTGCTGCTCTCCAGCAGGTATGTGGAGATCCCGCTCCCGACCAAGCTCCCGATCGGGTTGAAAAACATTTTGTTGTACTTCCCGAACCGTGAGCTGTTCACATTCCGTAAAGTTTGGGCGTTCCCGAAGGACTCCAGAATGGGGTTCGCGTTGATCACTTTTTGTTGGATGTTGCTCGCACTGCTCGTGTCGGTGCGGCTCACGACGGTCGCGAGGTAGTGCATCACGATTTTGGCCGTTTCCGTCTTTCCCGCGCCGGACTCCCCGCTGATAATCAGCGACTGGGACTTCTTCTCGCAAACGAGATTCCGGTAGGAGACGTCGGCGACGGCGTAGGGATGCGGCGGTAGTATCCCGTAATTCTTGCCGCGGTACGACTGTTTCATCTCGTCGGAGAAGAGGGGAAGCCGCTTGTAGGGGTTCACCGCAAGCAGTACATTACAGGTGTAGGTGTAGATGGATTCCTGGGGGTGCGTTTGTTGTGGGACGATCGATTGGTGATTCATTGGCGTGCAACTGCAAGCAGGTGTGGTTCTCCTTTGCCTACTGCTGCGACCTTAAACTGAGGACGCACCTCCACCAAGAAAGCAAACTAGCACAAACCTCTGCGTATCTCCGGTCCAGGTTGTCCAGAATGTTCGCATCGTCGAGGTGCGTGAGAGCAGTGTTGTCGTCGCAGGTTCCTTCTTCCCGGAAGAACTCGCGCGCCTTCGCGAACGGCACCTTCTCCCCGGTTTGCGTGACAACGAAGACATCCTCCGACCGGGTCTTCACGTGGCGGCCTTTCGCAAGGCGGTAACCCTGCTCGGCGCAGGGCACCCAATACTCCTCGTCCGGGGCGTCGGCTGGCATATTGGTGGCACTCAAGGTTTAGAGTAGTAGACAGTCTATCACTCCAGGCAGCGTGGAAAAAGGACTGGGCTTCGTTCCGCGGGCGCGCGGCAGACAAAGCGCTGGAAAACCGGGGGCAGATGATAGACAGCCCAGAAACGAGTGTCCCTTCCGCTATGCTGAACCCCCGCTGATCGCCAGCGCCAGGGTCATACTTTTTTACATATCTTGGAGAACGACAAATCTAGGCAAACAAAAGGAAACCCAGATCAAGTCATAAAACAGTGTGCGTAACAGAGATGAATGAATGCGAAGAAACTAATTCAAAAAATAGACTGGATACTTCTATACTTTACTTACTTCTTCTAAAAAGGACGAGCGCCGAGAAGAATATTGTCGTAACCAACGCTGCGGTTTCCAGGTCCAGAACGTAGAAAAAAAGTGCGAGCGGCGACAGCTAGGCGGTGAGGCTGCAACGACGAAGCGACGAGAACCCGCTTACGATTACGGAGAGATAGCCGCGCCAGTGCTACCACTATCTTCATCAGCCTCACTCACAAGCGCCCTCATTTGCTCTTTGCTCTCTAATGAATCCGCCACGATGAGGATCAGGATATTCACGACGCAATACTCCACGAGAGAGCGAACAGGGTAAGTACAACCAAGTAACACCCGCACGGCTCCATTCAAGGCCGTCCGGACGACAAAAGGATAAACATCGAATTTGTTTTGCTAGCTTCTGGCTTCGTCGCTTTTTCTTTCATCTCACCTGTATATTCTTTACCAGACACGTCTGTAATCCATCGTCTTTTGTGCGTAGGTCGCTTTGTAGCTTCCTCCTCCGGCTTCATGGCTACCAGGAAACAAGCAGCCACGCCGTGATCATCTCACAAGGAGGATCATCTCCGTCGAACAACTGCAGCCAGCACTTCCAGATGAGTCGAGCAGTACTGGACAAAGACAACTGGCAGTACCACGCGTTGATTATGCTTCTGCCGTTGACCAACCATGGTTAGATAAAATGTTCTAGCACTCCGAAAAAACAGTCGAGTTAATCTTGATTCAAGGAAGTTCTTTACATGAAATAGAAATTGGATTGGCCACTACAGAAGCAGAACTGATAGTTCGTACCTCCGGTGTTCGTTTGATGTCAGTATTCATAATCGAAGATGAAGCATGGTAATCGCGAAATTTCAAATCCGTCGAATCGCTTTCCTTACAGCGCAGCCGCCGGAAGCGAAGTCCTTCTCGTTCGGCTTCAGAACTACATTTCGCCATGATAAGGTGCCGCAGAACATGCATCGATGCTGGTCGTCAGATAGGAAAGGCAGAAAGAAAACATTCATAACATGAACCAGAACCGAAGTAGATCGTTGGTTAGAGCTCAATGTAGCTTTGTTTCCACGTGGGATCGTAGATGGTGATCCAGCCTCTCTTCTGATCCTGCTGCGCGCGCACTGGTATCCTCAGCATCTTACTGTCCAGCACGATCGGCAGGCCGAAGATGTCCACTTTTTCCCCCGCCTTCACGCGTCGCACCACAGAGTACTTCTTCCCCGGTGCCTGCTGCGCGTCCCCCTCAATCGTCAACACGGTGTCCTTGAGGACCGTCTGCGGGGAGCTCAGCTCCGGAATGCCCCACGGCTTCACGTTAGACTCCGCCGCATGCTTGTCCCAGATCGTGATGAAGCCTTCCAATTGTTCCTTGTTCTCCTGCTTCTCTCCGTCGGCGTCGGATGCAGCTGGGGGATTTCCCTCTTTGCTCGCTGTCTTGCTGCTCTGGGTCTGCACCACCGTCGCTCGTCGCCGGCTGTTATTCGTCTCCTCATCGATCACGGTCTCGCCAGACATACGCACCTGGGGTTTATTATGTTCAGATTTACATTTTGACCACTTTACATTGCAATGAAGAGAGGCTGAGAGCAAGCTGCAATAGGTGCGAAAACGAAAAGTAGTTGAATCTATATCAATGCCGCGCCCTTCTCAGATTACCTGACACTGGACTTACGATTGGCTGGAACAGCAATCGTGCTACATCTCCCTCAGAGAGCAAGAGATCAGGTCCATTAAAGAATTCTCTTCATACGAAGAGGCGCGGGGTAGAAATCATATTTTTTTATTTAATCTGATTACTATATCTATCGGCAATACGATCGTCCACATCGGCAGTTTTTTCAGCACTGTCCCAGCCGTCACCGCGCTCGCTGTCGTCAGCGCAACGCCCTCTTTTCTCAGGATGTAGTAGCTTCCGCAGAGGAGTTCAAATTGCTCCTTCGACATTGGCTGCAGATCCAGTGATGTCCCCCACTTCTTCTTTAGCGTTTCTGGCAGGAGCAGTTTTTCCTCTCCGTCCGCCATGGTGACGTCGTTTGCGTCTTCCGGCTTCTGGTCTCCGACAAGTTGGTCGAAAAGCTGCTCCGAAGTAAGCTGCTGGTTCTCGAGGTAGGTGGAGATGCAGCTTTGGTACTTTTCGAAAACCTGGGCGAGAGCGTTCTTACGCACCTCCTCCAATCGCTCCTCCGCCGACTTCCCGTCGAACGTCATCAAACCTTCCAACTCGCCCGCAGCATCCTGTTATGTTGTAGTGGGAAAAGAGCTTTATTTCAGCCCATGCCTAGTTTCTGCACAGCTTCTTCTAGTACTACTTCTAGACAAAAAACAACAATTTACAGCAAGGTCCTCACAAAACTCATCTCAATACGTCGAGTTTCGCTGCGAGTGGTGGGTGCGTGGCTTTGTTCGCCTTGACGTAGTCTTCGCAGTTTTGGATCCGGTTTTGGAGTTCACTGAGGGAGTGCTTGATGTCGCCAATGAGGCTGTCCCAGTCGCGGACGTCCGCGGGATCGTCCCCCCCCGACTGTTCCTCTGAGGCTCGCGTGAAGTTCTGTCCCAGCTCCCCACTAAACGCACGCGCCTGCTCCACCATGGCCATCAGTTCGCCGAGAATGCCCTCCTCCTCCTCTTGCGCACGACGCTCAGCCTCCTCGGCAACCTGATCGATTGTCGTCCGAGTGGGTGGCGAAGCGCATTTTGCAACGAAAATGAAAATGCGTACGGTAATACTTATCCAAAATCAGAATTCTAAGTTTAGATCCCGATACTATAGCGAGTTCTTGTCTGTCGTGCCATGACTATGATCTTCCGCAAACCAAAGTGAAGTAGTACCCGTCTCCTTTCTTTTTCCTGCGCTTGGAGTAATGCCTTTTCCACTTGTTCCTTCGCCTTGTTGCAGTTCAGTCGCACTTCGTTGCAGGCCTTTTGCGTTGCGTTCACGGCGGATTGGAGATCCTTGAACACCGAAGGATCGCCCAGAACCAGAAAGCGGATCTCCCGCTTTTGGAAGTAAGCTTTGATCAGGTCGAGCTTCTTCTGGCACTCCTCGCCCTGCCGGAGCGCCTCGCTGGCCAAGTGCAGGGTCTCTTCGTCGCTCAATCCCTCCGGCGGGGACTCCGGGCAGCAGCACTCCGCGTGCATGGTTTGTATGTGAGTCGTAGCGAGGGTCTGCAAAAACTCCTTCGTCACGCTCGAGAGCAGAATCTTCTTCTTCTGGTCGTGCAGCGACCGCACGTTATCCAGATCCACCGTCGCGAGCGTCTCATCGCTTTCCAACGCAATGCGCACCTTGCCCGCAGGCACCGGACCGGACGCGCCCTTCACGCCCGGTTTCGAAAAAAGGAAGTTTTCGCCCGGTTCCGGAGCGGCTGGTGGGTTCGTGTCGAAGGGATTGTGCTTTTCGACGAGAAACGCGGGCTTCCACTCCTTCTCGTGGAGAACGGACACGGCTTCGTACATGGAGACGCGGACCGACCCAAGAACCGGAATCGCCTTCACGCCGCCCTTCTCCTCTTTCGGCACAGGTTGCGCCTTCAAAAAACTATTCGTCGCGTTGGAAATCGTAACGTAACCCGCCTTCTGATCGGAGAGCGCTTGGACGAAAACGCGCACCTGGCGGTGGAAAGTTAGTAGGAGGTGTGCGTCGATCCATTGCGTGTCGTCGCATTTCTTTTGATTCAGCACCAGGGCATTTCAGGGGAACGTGGAGCTAGGGCGATGCAGCTGTAACTCAAGATAAATATCCAAAACCGAGGTACCATGGGTCGGCAGCTGACGGGGGAAAGGTCAAGCATGCGGAAGTATTCCTCCTTGCGCGCGCGTCGCACCGTTTTGATGTCCTTGAGCGCAGCACCTTGCGTCATTACGGTCTCGGAGCAGCATTGAAGCGTGGAGATCTCCTGCAACTGGCAACGCCCATTTGCGTAGTATGTGATATACCCGATCTGCTCCTGGCCCTCGCCGTCGATCAGTTTGACCTGTATTTAGCAAAATTCAAATGAGAAATTATCAAAACAGGTCGCATGTTTCTGCTTGTTGTCGTAGCAGTGGAAACAAGTAGAACCCGGCACTGCATCTACTGAAGGCCAGATGAATGCCGTGCCTATATAGTGGTCTATGGACGTCGTATTGCTCGCACCTTCATCCGCACTCTGCTTTTCATGCCTTCTTTTGCGTAAGTCGGCGGTCCTTGCATTTCCACGATGGTGCGGTCGTCCAGCACTGGGAATTTGGTGCCGTCGTCCTCGTCTTCGGCTTCCGCCGTGAGGCAGAGCTCCGGCAGGAGGCCCTCTCGCCCGTTCGCGCTCGGGTCTGACGGCGGGTTTTTCCGGTCGACGATGAAGAACTTTCGGTACAGACCTGTGAACATCGCCTCGTCGACTTGTCCCGTGCGCTTCGCCGTTCCCGGCGGCCCAATGGGCAGGTTCACCTCCTCAAACGCATCCTTCAGGTGGGACTGCAGAACGGCGATCTTGGAGTTCGGGTTCACGTTCGGGTTCGTCGGCGACGGGAGATCCACGAAAATGTTCTCATCGATGTTGGCCTCGCTGAAGTACGCCGTGTTGCGCTTGGTCCACTCGAGAAACTTGTACCAGGAACCCTGTGAGCAGAGCGGTGGGAGGAAGGAGTGGTCTTTGGATAAAATTAGTCGATACGCGGACGCTACGAAAGCGAAAATTTTCCTTCTACGTCGCGAAATTACAATAAAAGAGCGACGTGGACGAGGACGTAAACGTTAACGTATAAAATAGCGCTAGCAGGAATTTTTGCCTCGTCTCAGTATACCATCGTGGTTGTTTCTTCGCGTCCTCCGCCCTTGATTGCGACGATTTCGCGCCAGAAGTCGGCCCCGGTTTTTCCTTCCTTCTCCATGTAGGTAATGAGCAGACCCGCCACCAGAAGGGGTCCGGGAATCTCGGCGAGCGTCTCCTGTTTCTGCAAGGTCGCGCCCATCTCCTTCTTCAGAATTCCCTCCAGCTCTTCGATGCGCTGGCCCCAGCGCTCAATCTCCTGCCCCGTCTGCGGGATCATGTCTTTCTTCCCCCGGAAGTCCTCGAACGTCTGCTTCGCCTTTTCCAAATGCTCCTTCAGCTTCTCGAACTCGAGCTTCAGCTCCTCGGGGGAGGCGTTCTTCTCGCGCAGTTCCTCCGTGGTCTGCAACGTGTCCACGCAGAGGGTGACCTCCGAACCCAGATCCTGAATCAGCTGCTTGTTCCACTTGGCGCGCCGCTCGTTCTTGCGCTTCTGAGCCTCCTTCTGCTCCTGCTTCTTCCTGTTTTGCGTTTTTCATTTAAGAAAGTTTTAGCATCAACTGCAGGCCGCGCAGAAACACGCTTGTAATAAACTCAGGTTTACGATGAAATTGTACTTCGCTTCCACCAAATCGTCTTTTCCGACGCCGGCCAGGTACAACTCCTCCACAAAGAGACAAATTCAACTAAAACGTTACCTGAGCGACTCTGCCTGCCTTGCTCGGTTGCCGATGTGCACGGCTAGGTTGCGAATTTTCTGCACCTCCGCTAGGTACGGGGGGAACTTGTTCAGGCATTCCTCGATCTTCTTCTTCTTCTCCGCCAGCCCGAGGGGGTCCTGGTCGCCTCCGGCCCCCGCCACCACTGCGTTCGATTGGCGGAAAAAGTTAATCGCGGTCATCACCTCCGTCCGCCTGCGGTGCATGTTGTCCCGCCCTTCGGTGATCTTCTGCTCGGCTTGGACCGCCGCTTCGTGACTGATGTCCGCCGCCTCGATGGCTTCCGCCGGTGACAGGTGTTCGGCGATCTCAGAGGACAACAGGGCCGACTGATCCTTCAAGCCCTCGACGGCGTTTTCGGCCTCCTGCAGATCGCCGGAGGACTTTTCCACGAGGTCCCCGACCATCTTGGACCAAAGGTCTTTCTGGCGGTTGCCCACCTTCTCCTGAAAGTTCTTCGTCTCCGTAGTCGCGTGGTCGAGCTTCACCTTCGCCTCTCCGAGCTGCTGCCGCAGAGAATCAACCGTCTTCGAGTTCATCTGTTCCGAAATTTTGAAGTGCATATGAGAGGTTTATTTTCGAAAATTTTTATGGAGAAAGCTATACTTCACGCATCCCTGCGCGAATACATCCGAAAGCATTCTGCAAAATGATCAGCACTGAATGTACTACGTGTCGCGCACTACAAAGTACTTTCTAATACCAATTGTGTCGAGTCCAGCTCCTCGATTTTCCGCTGGTGCAGCACTTGTGCCGACTGCAGACTCGCGAGTGCCGCTTTCAACCCCTTCTCGATCTCGGCCGAGATCGAGAAGGGGTTGAAAGCAGCACTCCCAAGCCTTCTTTCGGACCCCATGCCGTTCATCTGTCCACCTCCACGCTCGCCGACGTGAAACCGCCGCGCGGAGGGCCCGAGGGGTGTTCAAGGGTGGTGGACCCCCCTTCGAGGGGGG
>RXOD01005373.1:0-14472 GCA_005223375.1 Amoebophrya sp. AT5.2 | reverse complement strand
GGCTGGAGCCATCCGCGGCGAGGAGCGGCGAGAGGATCCGGACCAAGTGTCCGAAGAGGACTCAGAGATATCGTGGGCCCGCGACGGTGACGATCCAGATAACGTTGGGGCGCCGATCGATGGTGACGACAGACACATTAACGTGGAGAGGGAGGAGGCGGGAAGAACAGGCGGAAACGGCGTTGGGGAAAATCCGCCGGCTCCGCCTGCTCTTCCCGCCCAGGGCCAGGATAGTACTGATAACCGCCGGCTGCACCTCCAGGAAGACGAGGTGCAACCACCGCTCCTGCTGCCCCTCGGAGAAGCGGCTGGAGAAGCTGCTGATAACGAGAATCAGCACGACGCGCTCATGCTAAACAACCCGGATCGGGGACCTTTGCAACAGGATCCCGAGAAGCTTTTGGTAACTCCGTCCGCGCTGCAAACGGCGGAGGCACAGCTGAATGCTGGGCCGGCGCGAGGCGAGCGGCCGCCTCGACATCAGGGAGATGGAAACCGAAGGGACCGCGTGAAAAGTAGCGGTGGGCGCCGCGGTTCGAATCTTCGTGGTTCTAATCTTCAGGACGGCGACCGGAGTTCTAGGCTTTACGCCTGGGGCCGCGAAAGCGAAAGCCGCGAGGCGCGACAGCAGCGCAGTAACCATCGCGGGCGGAAACAGAAAAGCCGAATTCAGATCCGTAGCCGCGAACGACGACGGAGCGAAAATGCAGTAAATCTAAATCATCAAAAATCCAGGAGCTCGAGCCGGGAAGAGAAACTGCTTCGCTACGAGCCGTCGAAGGACGCGTCGGAGGAGGGGGGGGTCGGCTTCCGCCCTAGCGGCGTCGCGAGCTCACTCTCTAATGAGAAAGGGAATTTCGTCGATAGGTACCGCCAGAGCAAGAGTCGGTCGGACGACGTCGACGGGAGGAGCTTCTCCTCCGACGACGACGAACGCAGTCCGGAAGAACACGACTTCAAATCCGCGGCGCGCCCGACGCCGCGCAATGCGTTGAGCAACTTCGTCGAGTCGAGGGCTCCCGGAAAGCAACCGCGGCAGGACCGGGTGCCGGGCAGAAAGAACCCGTTCCGCTTCATGGACGTGGACGAAGGGTACGGGGAGGAAGATGTTGGCGGGGATGACAATGACAATGACATCGACTGGCGGAATCAAAAGACCACCACGCGGAACGGCAATTATTGCGCAGCTGTCAGAGGCGGGGAGGACAGCGAACGGTTCAATAGGCGCGACAAGGACCACAGGGCGCCGCGGGAGCCAGTGGATCTGCGCGTGGCAGGGGCCGAGGACGACGAGCGCGCTTCCGCGGACCACGCGAGCCCCGTCTCGCGGCAATCCGAGATTATATCAGAGGGCTCGCATTCGCATTCCGACTCGGAGGGGGACTCGCATTCCGACTCGAACCCATACGAGCTGAGCGAGGAGTCATCTGAGATCGACCGACCCGGCGAGGGCGAAATCCGAGCCACGGCGGCTGCGTTTGCGGAGATGGTGGATGAGGCGAGACCCGATGCCCCGTCGAAGTCGCAACCGCAGCAGCTACCGCCGAAGGCAGCGCCGCAGCGAGGTTTGCTTCCGCCGCTAGACCGCTGTCGAAGCGCCGAGGTTTGCGCAGCTGCTGGGAGCGGGGGTGGTCTTGAAACTGCCAACCGCGTCGGGGGACCAATTCGACCGCCGCCGCCGAAGCGCGCGCACACAACGTTGCGTGACGCAGGTGAATCTAACGCGATGCAGGGGTCAGAGGGGATCATCAACAGACCTTCCACTAACGCGACACGGAGAAGCGACGCAGCAGGATCAGAAGACGAAGCAGAAGCAGCGAGCCCCGCAGCTGAAAAGGAGCCGGAGCACATCAACCTCGGCAAGCTGAAGTATGCGGAACTGCAGGAGGGGTCCTCTTTTTTGGCCGAGGACGAGGACGAGGCGGTCTGCGAGTTGCAGGCTCTGCTCGAGGAGACGCCGGTCGAGGTCTTCTACGGGAAGATCCCGGGGTTCGTAGCGAAACTGTGGCGCATCGCCGCAAAAACGAAGCGCGAAAGGGACGAGAGAAACGAGCGGAGAAGGTATCGATTGCGGCGGGAAGTGGCGGAACTGAGATGGGAGGTGGAGGAAGAAGTCTGGCTGCACGTGCAGTACATGGTGCTGAAAGCCGCCCTCCTCGACTTGTCGGATGAAAGCAGCGGTCGAACTCGAAGCGACGAGGCACAAGAGCTGAACGTGGTGGCGCGCGGCCTGTGTGACTTCGCGACGAACGCGTTCGCTGGCCGGTTCTTTGAGAGCAAGAGCGCGGTGGAGGTGCCAGTGGCAGGCGAGACGGGGACAGATGATGTTGAAAAAGCGGGGAGTGATAGTACTTCGAAGACGAATAGGAAGAAGTCGTCGGCCCTGGATGAGCAAGCAGCGACGCTGACGGAAAACGCTGGGAGGTTGAAGGCAAAAGCGAAGAGGGAAAAAACTGCGGGAAGCTGTGCGGAAGGAGGTGGGGGAGCCGCGGCCAGCTCGACAGCGGCGCAGGTCCGCGGCGCGGACGGGAACGCCGAAGAAGTGCTGAAAAAAAGAGACCCCGCCCTCAGCCTCACCGCCGAACAGAATAAGCTTATCCGGGGTTTCGTCAGGGACAAGAAGCGCGCCTTTCTCCTCGAGCATCTGGAGGAGATCGTCTTCGCGCAAGTCGACGCCCAGCAAAAGGCCGAAATTGCGCGCGCACAGTCGCTGCTCCACGGGAAAAATTCGTCCGACTCAGACCACAGGTCCCCGCGAGCGGAAACTAGTGACGCCGAGAAAGAGCACGAAAAACTGTTGGAAAAGCTGCAAAACGAGCAGGGAAGGAGGGAGCTGATCAAGATCGTGATGAGGACGCCACTGCGCTTGGTCTTGCAGCCGGACTCGCTCGAGCTCCTGCCCGTCGTTGCTGCGAAGCTGCGGAAAAAGGGGTCGCGGACGGCGCCCCCCCTCGACCACCCGCTCGACCGCGACGTGGACCAAAACCTGCTGCA
The DNA here is from genome assembly GCA_005223375.1 of Amoebophrya sp. AT5.2. Lineage (NCBI taxonomy): Eukaryota > Dinophyceae > Syndiniales > Amoebophryaceae > Amoebophrya > Amoebophrya sp. AT5.2. Next base: position 11,478 of record RXOD01005373.1, on the reverse strand, counting down.
AACCCTCATCCAGAACAACGCAAAACGCGCCCCCCTATCCCCACAACACACGAACAACCAAAGATCTTCCTCTTCCAACCTCCAACCCCCCACCCCCATCGACACGACCAAATTGCTGAACAAGCTGCTGATCGAATTGAATTTTTCCAACCAGGGCGCGAATTTCAGCCGCAACTGCGACTGGGTGATGCTGGGCGTCTGCGGAGCGATCGCCGCGCTTGCGGAGCTGTTGCTCACGGACGCGTTTCACACGCGGTACACCCTGCCCGTGTCCCTCCAGCTCGCGAACTGCAACCTCGCGCACTATGACACTATGGAGAGACCAGATGGTAAGTGGGTAAGTGGTAAGTGATTTTTTGGGGCGCTTTTTGGGGTCCCCTTGTTTTTTGGTCCTAAAAAGAGGAGGGCACAGGCGGCTTGCTGGGGTTGGCGGGCCTGGCATTGGCACCGCAGCACTCTTTGCGCCCTCCCTTGCTCTACTTTCAGGCTGTATGACCATGCTAGCTACTAACTTAGGCCGTGACCTTCTCGCTCTCCCTGTGCCTCCCCATAGCTCTAGTGCCCTCTGCCTCCTACCCCCCACGATGGGGCATCTCTGAAAACACCCTGCCCGTGTCCCTCCAGCTCCCGAACTGCAACCACTTACCCACTTACCATCTGGTCTCTTCATAGACACCTGCAAGCGGGTCTTCGAGATCCTCGGCAGGCACCGCATCCAGGCCGTGGCGGTGAACCTGGCTGGGAACAAACTCTCGGACGCGGCCATGATCCCGGTCACGCGCTACGTGCGGGCCGCGGTCTTCCCGCCGCTGCTTCTCGACCTGTCGAACAACGACGGCTCGCTGGCCACGGTGCACGCGATCGCGGCGATCGTGTCGGCCCACCCGCGCTACCCAATGCCGTGGCGGAAGGAGGACAGCCTCGCGAGCATTTTGAATTTACGAGAGGAAGAAGGGGTAAGTAGTGGGGCATTGGCGGGCGCGGGGGCGGGAAGGAAGATCAATATGGGGGACGGCCTGCCGCGAAAGAAGGACGGGATGCGGCGCGAGAAGGTGCAGGAGTGGCTGCGCGCGCAGGAAGTCGCGACAAAAAACGGCGAGGGAGCGGCAAAAAACGTCGTCGAGAGCGCGGAAAAGGAAGGGCCGCCGGCGCCGAAAGCAGGTCCTCTGGGGTCCCTGGCAGTGCCGAGCCGGAAGAAGCGGAACAATGTGGTAGGACCCACCTCCGCGAAGGGGGACGGCGCGGAACCGGCGACGAAGCGGGCGAAAGTCGCGTTCGGCGGCCCGCGTGGGGCCGGGGCGGCTGCGGCTGAGACCAACGCCCGGCGGGCGTCGGAGGCGCGGCTCGCGGTGAATCTTCAAGGGCGCGCGCCACTGGCGGAGGACGATGAGGACGCCGAGATGTTTGTCAACGACTACGTCCACCAGGCGACGAGCAGCTTTCCTTTCGGCCGCCGCCGCTCCCAACAAAACAAGAATCGGTTCGCCGCCAAAACCGCCCGTGAAAACAGCCGAAAAGTGCACGACTACTTCCACTCGCTGCTGCCCAAGATCACGTGGCTCTCGCTGGACCTGCGCTTCGCGAACAACTCCCAGATCCACCGCGTGCCCCTGCACCTCGCCGACGAGAGCGCCGTGCGGGTACCTCCGAGCGCGGTGTACGGCGTTCCTCTCGACGATTTGGTGCTGCGGAAACCTCTGCGGGCTCGCGTCGAACGGGAGGTGGAACGGGAGATCGTCGTATCTGGGGAGGGGGGATCTGGGGAAGAGGAAGACGGCATCTCCTCCACGGCAACTGGATCCACGACCGAGGTCGAGGAGCTCGTGGACGCCGCCGTGGAGGAGATGCGGTCCGGTGCGTGTCGTGCCGCGCACCTGTCCGCGACGCAGCTAGACCTGGCAGCGAAGAAGGAGAAACTGCAAAACCTGCACCAGAACGCCGGCTACCAGCTAGCAGCCTTCGCCGCGACGCTGGGCATCGGGGTGCGAGGAGGGGTTGTCTTAAAGGATTTGGTGGGGGCAGACGTGGAAAAGGACAGTGAAGGAGCAGGTGGTACTGCAGCTTGGTTTCTGCTAAAATGCGAACTCCTTCCGATGTGATTTAGATTTTGGGATTTAGGATTCGATGCGGCATAAAAATGAACCCGAAAAACCTTCTCAGCGCCTTCCCCCGCGCCGCAGCCTCCCCAACACCTCACCAACGGGCTTCGCAGCAAGCCGAACTTCTCGCTCGTCCTCGACTCCGTGTTTCCGCAAGATTCGGAGGAGGCCAAGACTTTTTCGTTTTTGCTCGAGCGCCAGATCTGCGACATGTGGGAGGGCAACTATCTGTTGGGCTTTGTACGCGGCCCCGACGACTTGGGCACTGTTTTTCGGAGGAGGATGCTGGGGGTACCGGAATGGGAAGCAACGCTGGAGAAGTGTCTGCGCGTGATCAAATTTGTCGAGAAGGTCGCGAACGGCGAGGAGTGTTGTTTCGGGGAGGGAGCGATGGAAATGCACGTGGAGGACGGCAACGACAGCGTGGAGGCCGATAATCTCGATGGCAATGAAGTGGAGTTGGACCGGTCCCGGCGCTCCGTCTCGACCGCCTCGGCGGCGCGCAGCCCCGCATCCCTGCGGCGACGCGCCGCAATGAAGAAAATCGACGAGCGGCTGGACAGGTACATCCTCCCGCGGCTAGCGGAAATCTTTCCGCCCGAGGAAGGGGAGAAAACTGCGGAGGAACCTACTAGCCTCCACAACTCCAGAACGAACCGACCGGATACAACTCCCGCCGACGCCATCAAGCACACCTGGTGGTCGCGAGACCAGATGAAACTGCATCTGTCTTCGACCGTCGTGGCACCGCTGGCGAAATCCGCTCCGTGTGTTCCGCAACAGGAAGATGACGAACGCGCTTTGTCCGCCGTTCCCCGCTTCGCGACGATCGACTCCATCCTCTGCCACGAGGAGTATCCGGACGAGGACGATGAAGATATGCTACTCGGAACTTTTGGCCGCGCGTCGACCACGACCGTGTCAGCAGCCGACCCACTGCGAAACGTGCTGCCCAACAACGCCGGGCGTCTCCCGTGGTGCCTGGATTTCGAGTCCAAACTGCTCACCTGCGGTTTTCCGCAGTTTTCTCGGTTCCCCATCCGCCTCCGTCCCCAGTCCAACGACCCAATGAAGGCGATTTTGAGTCTCTCCCCCGGGAGTTTGGCTACCCAGAACTTAGAAATCCTGCGGCGCTTCTTCCGGCAGTGCGACGCGGAGAGAAAATTAACGAAAAAGCTGCCACTGGCGACCCCCGCGCGGCTGTACGGGCCGTTGCCGGAATCCTCCATGTCGCAGCAGGCCCCGCAGCACTGGTCCCAGATGGCCTTCACCTTCCACTGGGGCGTCGCCAAAGTGCTGCAGAGCGTCTTCCCGCAGCCCGTGCAAGAGGTATTCTGGCTGTTCGTGTACCGATATCTGCTGAAGGACTTCGAGTCGTGGATGGAGCAGCTGGTGATCGTCCCCGAGAAGGACTGGCTGTGGGAGGACGACCTGTTTCTTTCATCTGCAGCTGCGGAAGAAGAAGGAGGTGTGGAGGGTGTCGTGGAGGCGGACGTAAACTCGCACGCGGACGCGGCCCTGGAGACCTGCTTCGATCGTCGATGGGGCGGGGAATGCTGGGACCGAGCAGCGTTAGAATGGGCAGTGCAAGAGGAGGAGCGGTGGGGGTGCTGGGGGAGGAGCGGTCGTGAAGCAGGAAGAGAAGGGGAAGAAGAAAGCGGGGACGATGCAGAATCCCTGCCAAATCACCCGAAGATAAAGCGGCGGGGCGGCCAGCAGCGGCAGCCGAATTGCACGGACCCGCAGGGTACCTGCGGGGGCATTTTGCTGCACAGACCCACACCGGCACGGGCGAGCACAAACCCACACCGGCACGGGCTCGCTTCGAAGGCCTGGCAGGGTTCGTACAAGAGTTTCCTGCGCGACCTGGCGCGCACACGCGGGAAAAAACGCGGCGGCGCCACGCGGTGGCAAGGCGGCAGGAACGGGGTTTCTCAACGAGGAATCAATACTATGGAAGCGGATGCTATGGAGGCATTTGCAACCACCACTTGCAAATTCGACCCAGCGCTCCACCTGTCCAAAAAAGAGCGAGAACGCTGCCGCCGCAGGCAGGAGGACCAGCACTTCCAAAAGCAACTGGACGAAACCGCCACGGAGAGGGCGTACGAAGGGCACTTTTTCGCCGACGCGGAGCACGGCTTACGAAGGAGCACTACTGCGGACGAGTACGTGCGCCTTGCCTACGACGACCTCGTTCCGGCCATTCAGGTCGAGCGCGAGAAGTTTCTGCTCGAGAAGAGGATCCAGTCCTGCGAGGCGAAAATCGCGCAACTTCGCCACGTGGAGATCGCGGAATTGCGAGCAAAGCAGGAGGAAATCGAGCGCGCGTTGGCCGAGGAAGTCAAAAGTTTTGGGGACGGCGAGGAGTCGCTTGCAATCCTCCAAGCGAGAGTCGCGGAGGTGCAGGACGTTGTGCTTCCCAACGAGGTGCTCCGCAAGCTCCGAAGAGCCGAGGAGAGCATCGCGGTTTTGCGGCGCCTCGAAATTCCGCGGCTGCGGCACAAGCGCAGACAGCTGGAGAGGGCGGTCGCGTCGGCGGCGCCGAGCGACTACCTGCGGGCGCACTACGGAAACTACGAGTTCGCGTGGAGGTTCATCCTCCGCGAACAGGACTTGCGCAACCCGGAACACGGCTGGAAGCACATCGGGGGCCGCAACAAGCTGTTCCTAAACGCGCTCTGCAGTGTGGGCGTGGATCTGGACCTGGTGGCGTGGCTGCAGGAGCTCGTGTACCAGGTCGGGCTGGACTTCGTGAGCATGGGGGGCGACAGCGTGACCGTCGTGAGCAACCACAACGTGGGGAACTTCCTGCGCGCGCACGCGGAGTTCTTCGGGGGGGAGGGACATCCGGCCGCCTTCACCTTTTTTTACGCGCGGGGCGAGCAGGAGCAGGCGGGGACGGACGAGACGAAGTCCGGAAAGGGGGCCGCTCCCGCGGCGCGTAAAAAGACAGGAGCTTCCCTCGCTGGCAAGCTGTCCTCCCCGACCGTCGTGCGGCAGGTCCAGAGCGTGCAGACGCTTTTCGACCTGCTTTTGAGCGTGTACGGACTGCCGAAGGCCACGGTCCGGAAATTCCGCGCGCTGCTTACCTTCGACCCCGCCACCGCCGCCCTCGTCAGCTACTTGCTCTACGTGTGCCGCCTCACGGAGGAGAAAATTGCGGAAGAACTGGACGAATTCGTCGCGGCATTCAACAGGAGGCGCGTTGAGTTCGAGCGAGGGAAAAAGGACCTGCCGAAATGGGCGTTCGCGGACGATATGTGCGGCAAAAACAAGGCCGGGAGACCTCCTTACACTCGCAAGCAGGACAGAGCAGAGGCGCTCGCGGTGAAGCTGAAGCTGAAGAAAAAGTCGCTTTTTGCCGTGGATTCGAAAGACGAAATCACGCGGATGGGGCTGCTGTACTTGGCCGAGTACCACTGCGAGCGGGGGGAAAAGAAGCGCTGCGAGGGGGCTGTTGGGTCGGAGGAGGTTCCAGAACCGGAACCCCGAGCAACGCCGTCCATGGACACTTTGTTAGAGAAGGAAGTCTTCCTCCGCATCCTCTTCGCACTCGACTACCTCGGCTGCGAAGTGCTCCCGCAAGAAATCTTCACGTGCTCGGAAATATCGCGGTCGGTCTTTTCGCCGAGAGCAGTTTTCGAGAAGCAGTTCGAAGAAATCGCGTTCGCGAATGTCCGGCATCAAGCCTGGAATGTAAGGCGGGGCCTGCAAAGCAAAGGAGGGCCACTAGTACCACAGCCTGCGTTCCGTTCTTGTTCCGTCGGCTGGGGAAGCAAATTGTTGTCCGCGTTTGGTGTCCGCGGTGAGGGCTTGAGCGCCAGCTTGGGGCTCGACGATTACACTGAAAGCGACGCTCTGTCTTCCTTAGCGGGCGAAGCGGATCCGCGCTTCGTTTTTCAGTGCCTCCGCGCCGAGCGCCAGAAGGACTTTCTGAACGAGTTGCAGAGGGCACTCCGCGCTCTGCTGGCCAGCCCGGAGCTGTGGGACGGAACCGATACTGGACGGCCGTCCGAAGCCGGCGTCCGCTTTTTCGGCCTGAGTCCCGACTCCTTTTATTCCGGCTCCGCCGTCGACACGGTCTGTAGTGCCCCCCGTAGTGCGGATGTCGGCAGTGTAGTACCTCCAGATGAAGAATCGCTGGAGGTCCAACACTCCCGCGAGCAGCACTACGGGGGGCACTGCTGCGGCAAGTTCGAGGACTTGCGCGTGCTCTTTGGTCTCCGACCACGCGAAGATTTCCCGAAAACAATGAGCCACCCCAATAACCACACGCGCGCGAGGCAAATTTTCGAGGCCATTAGTCTGTTCAAACTGTTTCTTCTCGAGCGAATCGACTGGCTGCTCGTCCCCGATGAGGAGAAGCTGAAGCTGAAGGAAATTGTTGTGCACGCCGACGACGAGGAGGACAGTCTACATTTCCCCCGTGGTCCGATACTTTCCGCGGTCCAGAACAAAGCGCAAGCCGAAACCTCGCTGCTCCTCGAGCGGGTGTTCTTCTGGTGCCGCGCGTGCGCACAGGTACTCGAGTACAGCCACGCCCCGTCGGACCGGCAGCCACCGCGGTCGTTCCGGCGGCCGTACCAGCTGCCCAGCGACCTCAATGCGGAGAACCGGCGGCTCCTCGGAGACCGAGACCGATCAGGAGCCGAGGACGGCAGCGACAGCCGCGCCCGATTCGCGTTCTTCGCGGACAAGCCAGAGGACGTGTGCGGATACAACCACTTCGTGCGCGGGGACTGCGTCCTCGCCGGCACGGAACTACAGTTGTCGAACGCTTGTCCTTCTATAGGCAGCACTGCTTCGACCACCGAAAAGAAAAACCGCGAAAAAGCGATCATCGAAGAGTGCTGCGTCGGCGAGGTTCTGTCCGTGCGGTCGGAACTCGAGTACCTGGTGGCGGTGGGAAACAGCCTCCTCTTCCTCGTCAACGAGGACGAATTACTAGCACCAACACCAACCGCATCCGCAAGCAGCTTGGTCGTGGGCGACTTCGCGTACCTGAAGGAAGAGGTGTGCGAGGCGAGCTCCGGCTGGGTGCTGCCGGAGAACTTGACCGACTTTCACCTGGCGGAGCTCGGGCAGGCAAAGACCACGCTGTCCGCAGAGCAGCTGGAGCTGAAAAGCGCGTGGGAAGCGAAAGTGCAGGAACTTCTTTTGAGCAGTAGAGAGCAGGCGCGCGAGGACGAACGGAGCGAGTTCTCCGACAGTCCTGTCGGGGGGGTGGAGGTGGGAGACGAGGCACCGCAAGAAATCCTTGAACGCTCGTCCTTTTTCTGCGAGGGCGAGCACCAAATGGAGGACCGCGACAGAAGGGGAACAAGCAGCCGCCGACCACGACGAAAGCGGGGGAGAACAGAAGACTCCCGTGACGCCGACGAAGACGGCAGTAGTGAAGACGATGACCACTTCTACGGCCGGGCGATTTCGGAAAAATCATTTTCCTCCGATTCGGAGCACTCTTCGAAGGAGCGGCGGAGTCCGGGAGTGAGGAGGGATTCCAGGGCGGGGATGCGGCTGCGCGGCTACGTCGGCGGCGGCGGAGGGTCGCGCGGCGTTGCAACTGCAGCCGGCTCCGGATCACGAGTACAGGTGGCACAACATCAAGGGGGGGCCAGCAGCAGCAGTGTTGCTCGCGGCGCAGAGCAATCGGCGCCTCCTCCAGTTGGGCGAGCCACGACGTCCTCGCGGCGGCGAGCCGATGATGTCAAAAAGACCACTCTAGTAGATCCACTCCAGAAGGGCCACGAAAAGGTCATACCGTTCCTGCGGAAACAAGACCCACCTCCTGTGGTACGGGGCCGAGATGAACAACCCGGGAGCGCTTCCGTGGCGGAGCGCAAGAAGGAGGTTCTCAAGCGACGGTACAGCGAGTTTCTGCAGCAACAAAAGGCAGCAGCTGCTCGTCCCGGCCTCAGTCGTCTCGGCGCCAACGACGAGAACGACAAAGAGAACGAAGCCAGCGAGGACTCTCGTGCGGGGCGACCTCAACAGCGCGAAGATGATCTCCCGCCTCTCCTCCGCCCACTCACCGACGACGACGCGGAGTCCTCCTGTTCCTCCATCATCGACCGGCCGTCCGCCGCGGAAATCGGCGACCAACCGGCGGGAAATGAAGCCGTCGAAAAGATGAATCTGTCCCCTTTAGCGCTGCCGCAGCTGCAGCAGCTCTACGAGCAGAACAAGGAGAAGAACCCGGAGTACGCGGAAGAGATCGGAAAAGCCATAAAGGAGACCGAAAACGACTGGGGCGAGTTCGTGTGCGAGTCGGACTTCAACTTCGAGCAAAACTTCAAAACCCCCGAAGACGAACCGCCTCGACCGAGGCAACAGGGGGTGGAAGACGTAGAAGATGTGGTCGCGCACAGGGAAGTTGACTCGTCGCGCAGGGTAGTCGACTCGCGGAGGCGGGAAAGTAGACGTGGGGGCGAACTTCTACACGAACAATTCGAATGCGGACTCGACGGTGCTGGCCGTGGGGGTGACAGGAGAAGGGGCCAGAACGAGAACGACGCCGCCGCTCCTGCAGACGATGACGGCCGCGCTCGCCTAGGATCAACAAACATCATCGACGACGAAATGGAAAATCTAAATGAAAATCTAAATCTTTCCGGGCATCGGGCAAAGGCGAGCCCGCCGCGGCGAGAGTACTACAAGGAGTACCAGCACCGGCACGTGCCCGGCAGCGAGGAGCTCAAGCTCTGCATTTTTCGCCGGCTGCCGACGCTGGTGGCGATTCCGGACAGAAGGGCGGACTTCGAAAATTCAGCACTGAAAACGGAGAACGCCACGAAGAGCTTCTTCCGCGAGAAGGAGGACTTCAACGAAATCAACCGGCTGTCCGCGAGCGGCGTGCTGCACAGGGTGCGGCAGTTCCCGCTCGGCCACGTCGCGCTGCCGCACTCGGATATGCTCGTCGCGAGCAAGTGCACCCCGGCAGAACAAGCTGGGTTCCGCGTGCGGATCCTGAAGAAGCGGGTGCGGCCGGTGACGGTGCGAAAGCGGGGAGCCGGAGCGGGGGGAGACGGAGGACTGATCCTGGGGGAGGAAGATACGTCGTTGCGTCACCAGGGGGAGGTTGTTTCGGAGCGCATGGCCGGCTGCGTGCACAAGTCGGTGCGCGACGTGGAGAGCAGCACGGAGCGGGTGCTGCTGGTGAAGTTCAACCTGGTGAGCCAGAAAGAAGTCGCCTGCTCTCGTCCACCCCCGGACCGATCCGAAGACGCCCGGTGTGCGGCAGCACCCTTCAGTCACCTGCTGCCGCACACGGGGCACCTGCTCACCGCGGCCGACCGTTTCGGCCTGAAGGAAGAAGGCGTGGAGCTCCTCCGGATCCAGGGACCAGAGCTAGCCGCCGGCGGCAGCCGCGCATTTGCAGGGCAAATGGGAAATGATGGCGGGGGGCGCGGTGGGAACAAACGCCGAACCACTGCGAACGGCTTGGGCCGGGAGAAAGGGCTGGCGCTGGTCGAGGAGATCTCGGTGGAAAAAATTGTGGCAGAGGACGCGGGGGGTGGTGGGAGTTCTTCCGGGTCTGCGTACTCCTGGCTGCAGGAGGATCTGGAGAAGCTGCTCACACGTCCGCCGCCACGGCCCGCGGATGATGACGAAAGCACCTGCGACCCGCCAAGCGACCGCCTCATCGCCTTTCCCTACGAGACCCACCTGCCCTTTCCCATCCGCCGCCCGCTCTTCGAGACGTTCCAGAAGTCCGGTTTGGTCGACTTCGGCTGCGGCCTCGTCGACGCTCCCGCTTTCCTCAAGCAGCTCCGAAGATGCATCGTCAGCAGCAACGACCTCCTCGACGAGTTTGCGGAAGCGCATCGGAGCAGCGAGTGGGGCTTCTTCTGCTGCCAGCCAGCGCTGCGGACAGCCGCCAGCGGCGAAAAGTGCTCCTTTGCCCCGCGGTTTGATAGCAAGGACTACCCGGACTCTGGTTGGCTCGAGGTGGATTTCGATGAACACTTTTTAAACCCCGCCGCATCCGAAGAGGATTGCCGAAGGAGTAGTTCTGGTGGATCACCCCCAGACGCCCCCGACCGGCGCGAGCACGCAGTGGCAAAGCTGGACCGCGTGCTCCAGGACATCCTGCACTTCGTGCGGAAACGACAGGCGAAGATCTGGCGGCTGTGCTGGGAGAGGTACACCGCCCTTCGCCTCACCGGCGCGAACAGGCGGTTTGCGGCGAACCTGCGCGAGATCTACGCCGAGGTCCAACGCAAGGCGCTTGCTGCTTCGTGCCAGAATTTCCGGGAAAGGGCGAGAAGACAGGCAGCTTGCCTGCGCGAGAACTTGTTTCTCTCATCGCGAGGTACTACCCCTGGGCCAGATGAATATATCCCTGCGGAAGGAGACGCAGCAGGCGTTGTGAAAGATGTGCATGTGCACGCCCACGCGGACGAAGAGGAGGGCTTCGAGATCTGGAAACGCAGCGGCGCCCCGAACGCGTACAGAAACGCCCCATTCTCGGAGCGGTGGGATGAAGTGGACATCAGTTGCTCCGAGAGGGGGGGAGAAGAGGAAATCGAAATGGAGGACGACGAACAAGAGGAAGTAGGAGCACCCCCGCTTCCGTTCAGGCTTGTGACTGCCGTTCCCCTGCCGGAGGGAGTCGAGTACAGAAAGCGGCTCGCCGATTTCGTCACGTACCGGACGCACACATGGTTAAGGGACGAAACCGCGCAAGAGGAAAGGGAGCGGAAAGCGATTTTGAGGCGCGGGTTCGAGTACAAGAAAGCGAAGCTTGCCAGCTGGGAGGAGCTGGTGCTCGAGATGGAATTGCTGGGGCCCGATAACGACGAAGAAATCGGTGATCGCCTCCACGACGAAATTCGCCCCTTTCTAGAGGTCGCCACCTCCGAATGCAACCGGGCGCGCGCGCGCGAGAAGATCCCGAAGACCGATTGGTTTTCCATCATCCGGAACAGTTACGACGTGGTCGTGGAAGAGGAGGTGCGCAGGATGGAGGATCGCTTGGAAGCATCGGAGTCGAGGTCGACGGTGTCCGATGGTGCGATCTCTAGATCCGTTGCCGACCCTTGTGTGCCGTGTGTGGGTCGAAAATTCGTGCACGAGTTCGAGCTTTTGCATGCGTCTTGCAGCTCCTCCGACACCTTCCGACATCGCCAGCAGGTGCGGACGCTTGCGGCGCGGACGCAGGGCTTCTACACCGCGGGCACGTTTGTCTCCGACGAGTGGCTGTGCGGGAAATTGAGTCCTCCTCCAGATCATGACGACCCCCGGCTTGTTTACGTGGACTACGACGGGTGCCCGGTCGTAGAGCTGCGCGAGTCGGACATCGCGCATATGTACCGCGAGAAGCCCTGCCTCCTGTACGAAGACTCCGACATGGCATATGGCGGGACCAGATGGTAAG
>RXOD01005372.1:0-14473 GCA_005223375.1 Amoebophrya sp. AT5.2 | reverse complement strand
GTCGGGCTCGTGCTCGGGAGCGGCCGCGTGAAAGTATAGTTTGTGAGAAGGCACGCCTACGCAAGTACCGTGCGCGTGCTAAGCTTTCGGATTCGGTTGAGCGTTGCGGTTGCTATGATTGCTATGATATCGGTACGACAAACACAAAAATTCACTCGCTCGCTCTTGTTGACTTGTCCAAAACTTATTGTCAATGTCATCCGACCGCGTCAGTCTCGAATCTCGATCACCCGTGGTCCTCTCGGAATTTCAAATGTCTTCAGGCAAACTCAAAATCTTTCGGAGGTGTTGCTGTGTAGTTCGTGGTTCCTTTGTGCCGTCGACCGTCCCTAACCGTATTTCCTGTCGGCGTGTCGTCCACCTAGTCCTTTGTGAACGAAAACCCGCCGTCGAAACAAACATCGACTGTTTTTAGTGTCCAAGAAATTGAAGTCCGTGCATCACTCTGTTGTGCCATTCTTTGCAAAGACTCACAGGCGCCTCGTCTCCGTTGAGATACTTGGTACGTATGAAAGCATAGCATGTGTACGTAAAATTGATTCGCCCACTAAAGGAGTCGTGTACCAGCGTGATCGAGTGCGCAATCGTGTCACGGTATTTTTTGGTTGCGTATCCCGCTTAGATCTTCAGCTAGCTACCGAGGTGGACTACCAGCACCCTTAATTATTTTTACATTGCAGCCGCACCAAACCCTGACTAATTTGAAGACTTCAACACTCTTTTGTCTTCGCCACGGCATCGTTCTGCCTTCGTATAGAATTCTTTAGGAGCAGTACCAGCAAAACCGCTAGCGTTACCACCATAAGTAAGTTCAACTTGAACTGCAGCTATCTATCGTAAATTCATCATTGTTTGAAACACAGACATAGATTTGTTTATCCTAATCCTTTTGTGTGACCTTAATAATTTCGATTGGGTCGAACCGCACATCAGTTCAGACAGTACGTTCTTGTCGACCGTGCTATGACCATGGGCATGATGCTATCGCCAGCTATGCCTCATTCCCGTCGCGGACGAGGTGACCGTGGTCGTCGCGAGCCGGCGCGTACGAGTTCCCCTTTCCTGGCACAAGAACAACTGACCAGCGAAACACTCTGGAAAATCTCATCAAGCGCACTCGCACGGTTCTCGCGAACGCGAAGCATCTGCTTGTCGCAGCAGGTTCGCGGACAAGAAAAACCGTCCTCGGAGATGTGCCGGACCCGTGGGGACCGTGAACGTGGAGAAGACGAAGACCAAGATGAGGAAGGGTTTCCTCCGCCCCGCTGCAACTCGCCACATATCCCCGGGGATCGCGCTGATGTGACCTTCTCCGGCACGAGCGCTTCGAACAATGATGGAGGTGGAAGGCGACTTGTGCATGTTGTACACCTTTCGCCGTCCGCGCGACGAAGACACGCACCATTTCCATTTAACTTCTGCGGCCTCGCAGAAGTCATTCTACTTCTACAACTGCTCTCTCTACTTCACGTTGCGATGGCCGCACCTTCACACGGACCAACGGTTCACGACCAGCAGCAGGTCGGCGGAGGACGAGCCGGACAATTTGTACAACCTGCCTTGGTGTTTCCCCATCTGCAGAGCGCGAAGCAGTAGAACAACTTGTTGATCTCGGACGATGAATTTGACCAAGCCGCCCGATCGTGCTTTGCGGACGGCACGTCGGACCTCGAAGTCGGGTTGCAGGGCGAGAGCTCTCTCTGGAACTACAAGAAATCGTCGCTGTATTCCGGGCCGGGGGTGCTTCCGATTGTGGCTTGTGTGAAGGACAAGCTGTTGGCCACGTACAGACAACGGGAACAAGAACGGGCCGCGCCTGCACCACCTACACTTTCGGGCACTAGATCCAGAGACCTGCTTGGAGTTGGACCAGCAGCACGAACTGCACCACCACCACCAGCACCAGGAGCTTCAACGCCTGGGCCTACGACGACCCCGATGAGACCCGAAAGACTGCGCCTTGCGCTAGCTTCCTGGCCCGCACTGTACGCGAACCGAGGAGGAGGACCTGACAACGAATATCAGCGCCGAGGTGCAGCAGAACAAGCAGGTGCACCACGAGACCAGAAGGTGCCAGCCAATCGACCCTACCATACCCAGCACAGCCAAAGCCACTTCGTCGACGGCGACCCGATTCCGGTTGCGCTGCGTCGCTGTATGGGGCACTACGCGCTTTCGCACAACGCAGTCGAGTTAGATGACGCGCTCCCACGAGGACGGCACTACCGGCATGAGCAGGGAATGCGCGGCTCGTTATCGAACGCTCCTCGGGGGCCACTTGTCGTGCTGCGGCACTCCACCGCGCCGAACGGCGGCGTCATCTTCCGAGACGAAAGCTTTGGGTGCGATATCCGTCCCTTCGACGCGGGTCTGAAAACGCGTTATCTGTTGGATTACGTGCAGCAGCCAACCGATTCGTGGTACTTCGTATACCCGCCGCCGCTTTGGAAGGCGAGTCCGGCCAAGGAAGTGAAGGGTATCTGTGTCCACGTCGCGCAAGAGCCGCCTCCTCCTCCCCTTACAGCTGCAACCCCCACAGGAGGTTCCGTAGGTTCCCGAGCCGGTGCTGCAGCCCCCACACCACAAGGGCCAATGTCATCTCGTCCGTCCGTTCCCGGGCCTCCTTCATCTGCATTCACTTCGAGTCCCAGGACGACGCATTTTTTCTGCAGCGAGGACCGGCATCTGATAAGCGATCTGTTTCGACACGTGACCGACGCGGAGCGGTCCGCTCCGCAGACCTCGCAGCGGCTGCGCAAGCTGGCGCTGCGGCTGCAGCAGCTGCCGTCCCAGTTTCACAAGGTGTTCGTGGTCGCTGCTATGCCTGTCGCTGTCGAGGTCGTGAACCGCCCGCTGGAGCTGAGCAACGACATCGCGCGTGCTGGCGTCACCGGCCTGGTGCAGGCACTCGGGCTGCCAGCGCTGTACGCAGCTGCCCGCACCGAGACGGAGCGCAAGAGGGAACAAGAGCCGAGATTCGACTGGTTTCAACTGTTTTTCCAGACACTCGAGAAGAGAATCGCGCGTCGCGTCCACATGAGAGTCCACTTGCCAACAGCAACATCATCAGCCTCGTCGGAGGGCGCGTGGGAATCGGCGAACCCGAACGCGGACGAGCAGGGTCCCCCAACGTACAGGACAGCGAGCTGGGAATTCGAGCTTCCGATCGGATTCTGGTCCGGCGCGGCACTGAACCGGGCGCTGCACATCGCCGTCTTGGAGGAGCGGTGCCGCAGAAACAACGATGCTGATCATCAACTGGTATCTGTGCTGTCGCCGCGAAGCCGGAAACGGGAAGAACTGCACATGGCGGAGCTCTTCGACTTCTTCATCCGCCAAGTGGAACAACCCGAACATCAAGAGCAAGACGAAGACGAAGACGATGAACAAGACAATGACCACGAGCACCAAGAAGGAAAACGACCATCAGGCGACGAGGCACCAGCAGAGTCGCTAACGGGAAACGGCAGAGACGCAGATGTTTTTGAAAGCAATCGCAGGAGCCGGAGCGACGAGGGCGAGGACGCGGGGTTTTTGACGGCCGTTTTGAATCACAAGCAAGGTTCGCCTAGCCTGCTGCGCGCCGCGATGCAAAGTGACGACCTCCTTCGCGTGCGGGCCTTCGGAGACGCATGGCACGTGATATCTGCAGGACAGCGCCCGCTTTTGGTTCGCGCTGTCCCTCGGTCGCTCGCTCGGGACGAGCAACCGCGGGCAACAGACGTCGCGCGCATTTCGAATCTCGATCACCAGGCACCGGACGGTGTGACTTCATCCTTCCCGCCGATGTCTAAGGCGGGAGCAGAGGAGGTTGGCCATCACAACGGCCACACGACGGGTAGTGACAGCGAAGAGCAGGAAGAAGGCGATTTACTCAGTCCGGAAGAGCGCGAGGCCCATGATGACGTGGAAGGCGCTGAAGTAGAGATGGAGCGGGCCGCCGACGAGGAGCGGGTCGAACAGGTGGTGTCGCTCACAAGCGGAGCCGTCTTTTCGCCGGCTGTGACGCTGGTCAAAGAGCCTGAGACGACTTCTATCGATTTCGATCATTTCGCCTCATCTGCACTGGAGCTGGTGCAACAAGCCTCTTCATCTTCGCCCACGAGCCCATCTCCATCTACCACGGACCACGAGCTCGGGGGCCATCTTCCTCGCGGGGGGTCGCTGTTCGACGCCTCCATCTGGGAGCATCTCACACAGGCCGCCAGTGAAGAGGTAAGAAGTGCCGTTCAGATGAAACCACAAGAAAACCACTCCCAGGACGGGGTGGCCTCCGGCCCGGGCCCGGCCGAGCAAAGCAAGATGAAGACACAGGAAGAGAGTTCTTCGTCTCGTTCTCGTCCGGAAGAGGTAGATGAGCCGCCGTCGGAACTGCAACTGCGGCAGCGTATGTCCCAGCTCCTTTTCTCGAAGATCCGCACAGCGATGCGGCGCAGCATCCAGAGTTTGCAGGCCTCGCGGCAGTGGCAACAGAGGCAGGCGACGACAGAGCACTACAAGCGGTGGCAAAACGAGGCGCACGGGCACGAAGGGAGCGCCGCGCCGGTCGTGCTGCAGCGAACGGCCGGACTGTTGTACCCCGGGGTGTCGGTCCGGTGCAACGGCGTGCTTCTGCCCAGGCTCATGGTCGCCCGTGAGTGGTACGTCCGCCGGGAGGTTTTCTTGGACGAGCTGAAAACGTTCTTGCTCACAACATTGGACAAGCTGCCGAAGCGGGAGGAGAGAGGCGCTACTCAACTAGGCAGAGATGAAGATGGTGTTGGATTTGGCGGTCACGAATTGCAGCTGCTTTCGGCTGCGGTTGACGAAATCAAAACTGATCACTTCAGGGCGTACTTGGCGCACGCGGAGAGCGCATCTGGTGGAGATACGCATCAAGAACAGATGTTGTCCGAACTTGGCGGCGTTGTCGCATCGACACCTTCCGCGGCGCCGGTGCAAGTATCGTTGAACAGTAGTACAGCTTTCAGCCGCGGGCTTGGCGAACTGGAGCAGGACCTCTCCTTCGCTTCGGTGCAGATGGGCGGATCACTGCGTATCGTCGTTGAGACGTACAGTCTCGTGCGCCAGATTACGGTCGAAAGCGGAAGCTCAAGGAGGAACTCGCCAGTGTCCACTGCAGCGTTCTTTACGAAGAACCTCCAGGAGGATGAGAATCGCATCGCGGTGCGACGCGAAATCGGCACTCGTTACCTTTTACTCGAGGTGGCCGAGACAAACATAAACAAGCATGAGCAAGAACCGAGGACGAAGAGCGCTGGGCTCCAGCTTCACACGGAAAAGATCGCACTCCCGGAAGTACAAGGCAGCGCTAAGGATGACGGCTTCGAGGCCTGCGCGGAGCTCTGCCTCGATCGTGCCGGGCAGAGTGATGACAAGGACGTCGAATGCAGGCGATTTGTATACTACCCTGACGATGACGAGAAGCAACAGAGAATATGCGAGCTTCTACAGCGCGCTCGGACATCTTCAAGATCAAACGTCGGGTCCGAAGGAAGGCAGACGCCTCACGCGCTTTCATCCGTCGAGGCTAAGTACAGGCGCGTCGAGTGCAGCAATTGCGAGTCGGGTGTCGTGGTCGCGCTCAGGGTCGGAGACCTTGTACTCGTCTCGCCAGCGTGCGGCCGCGAAGAATCTTCACCTCAGCGTTCGTCTTCTGATCTTGATCCCGACGCAAGCGCGCCAGCCACTGCAGCAGGCAAGTCAGTAGTTTCGGCCACGCCTACATCAACATTCGGCACTTCAACGATATCATCTTCCTCCTGCCCGTTTCTCAATGACAATACTGACCGGTGGGATCGTTTTGCTGGCGGCACGCTCGCCCAGGTGCTGGACGTTGGCCGTACGCAAATCCGGTTGCAGTTTTCAGGGCATCCAGGAACGCATCTCGCATTTCCGGATCCGGACACCGGACGCATCAGCCGGCAGCTGCAGAAGCTGGAGCGCCGCGGAGTAAAGTTGCAGATCAAGAAGAACCAAGGGGAAGAAGATGGATTTGCTGCGGGAGTGGGAGCACCGCCAACTGCTCGTTATGTAGATCTCCTGGTGAGCAACGACCTTGCAGGAGAATACGTCCGGACGGGGCTGCGGCGTTTTTCGCCGCTCAGCCTGGCAACTGGTGATGGCGTCCCCTTCGGCGCGGGTCGGCTGCAGCTGCAAATGAGGAAGAAGAAGAACACTCATACGTGGCAGCTGCAGGAGGTGGAGCCGGTGGACCCAAATGCAATTAAGAGCGCCTCCTCGTCCTCTGCGGTCCTCGGTATCATCAATACAAACGGCGCTGCAAAGGTGAAAGTCCGCGTGTTGGCGTGGGCTAAACCTGACGGACCCGCCGCGACGAAATCAAAATCTCAGCGCGAAGATAAAGAATCGAAGTCGTACTCAAGCGACGAAAGAACAGATGGAGATGAAGAGCAAGAGGAAGTCTTCTCCTTCGAAAGCTCGCCCGCCCACGCGTCGCAGTGGTGGAGCTCCTCTTCGTCGCCCCAAAGTGGACCCGCGGGAAGCCGGACACTGGTGACGGCTGCGACGTCGATGACATTTGCGTATCTCGGTTTTCGCTACCCCGCCTCGGCCCCTCCAAACTCCGCCTCGACATCGCCGCCGCTGCAGTTGGGACGACGTCACTACGACACTGCGGCGTTCTCGAACGAAATAAGCGAGAAAGGCGAGGAATCGACTGGCTTGCTGCGATTTTCTGTTGAAAAAGCGGAAGGTGTGGGTGCTGGTGAACAAGACACATATAATCTACAGCCGCCAGCTTTCACGGCATCGTGGATACAAGATTTTTACAAAAAAATATTTATTGCGGGCGGGACGCGGACGCCGACGCCGTCCACGGCCACGGGAAATACATCCGACAAAGGAGAAGAACAGGGGCAAGGATCGACGGAAGACCACGAATTATTGAACGCGTCAGCATCGTGGCTGTGGTTGCCGCCCGCGTCGCACGAAGATGGAGCCGCGCTTACCGACTACCACGTGGCGAAACGCGCCCAGAAATTCCTGCTCCGACACCAGCAAGAAATAGATGCACGCTTTTCGCCGCGCTGGAAAGAGGTTCTAAAACCCCTTCTCAACGAAGCGAAGAAGCAAATTGGGAGCAGCAGCAGCAACCAGCTCCACGACGGCACGGGATGCCCCCTCGAAGCGCCGGGCTGCGATGTTGAGCAATTATTTTCCACTATATGGCAGGGCTTGGGAAAAATCGCAAGCACGATGGAGGCCGCAGAACATTGCCCGGCTGACGCATCATCTCCTGCTTCAAACAAAAAAGAAGAAGAGTCTTATCTGAAGAAGGGAGCTTCCGCGGATACGCCGTTTTCATCGACCACAAAGTCGCCGCATTATTCGGAAAAATCGGTTGCGCGAATGGTTTCTGTTCCGCGGTTTCTCTGGGTGGGTCTCCGTGATGAAGATAAACCCGGTAAACCGAAATCGGAACCCATGTCGGTCTGGCATTTTCTTACGAATGGAGACCACGACGACCACTTGTGCGAAGGCAAGGTGGAGGTCCCGGTGGAGCCGACGACGGCTTCTCCTGCATTTTCTACCATTCCGTCGCCATCACGGTCATGGTCGGTCGCGGTTGAGAACTTCCTGAGTGAAAAGCGGGAATGGAAGTGCAGGCCGATCCAAGAGTTTTATGTTGCCCCTTTGACTAGGACTACAAGCACAAAGGACAAGAATATCACCGAGGAGCGCGAGCGGTCGCCGTCGTCCGCTAAACAGTTGGCCGGCGTACGCGTAGGCGGGGCGCAACAGGGTAGGGGGGCATCATCGGCAACACGCACAAGCCCCGCATCAAAGGTCCCACCTGTCTCGGTGACAATGTCGTTCCACGGTATGCACGGCGAGGTGGTGGATTACAACGTTTCCGTGCCCCCGATGGAACCGAAAAGCCAGGAGTCGCTCGAGCCGGGGCATGCTCATTTTCGTAGAAAAGAAATCTTCCCGCCAAATGGCAAACCAGAAGGTAGTGTCCCGACACGTGGCGTTGCGGCTGCCGGCGGCGCGCAGGAGACGAAAGAAGTTTCAGAAGCCGCTGGAGCTGGTGTGCCGCACAGAATAGCTGCTGGAGGCTCCGCCTCTTCCTCTTTCTGGGCAGAAGATGCGGGCGAGATTTTGGAACGCCTCGCGTCGCTGTTGGGGTCAGTGGAGGTGGCTGAGGGCTGTGTGGAAAGCCGTGTGCGGCATCACCTTCCGGTGCATCCGCTGCTTCGTGTCGCACGCCAGCTCCTCGCGCTCGGGCTTGGCAGCGCGAGACTCTTGGACTTTGATCAACTTCATCGTAGTTCACGCCGCCCGCGTGGTCACACAACGTTTGCCGATCTACCCCACCGAAGACGCGGCGTGTTGGCTAGTTCTTGTTGGAGAAAAAGACGCATGGTTCCTGACAGGAGTACGTCGAGGAGAGTGAAGAGCAGCAGGCGAGGCACACCGACACCGCGGCGTGATCATGATCCAGATCCACATGATTCTCTACTACCGACGCATGAAGCAGAAGCTTTAGCCTTGCTGCCACCCACGGCGCGTTACTTCCAGTACATTGCTTCGTTGGAGAACAGGGGTCGAGGCGTGCCAGACGCAGCTGGTATCGAGGCGAAAAGTGAAGAAGGGGCGTGGGCGAAGGGCTACACTATAGTCTTCTCGTCTCGTTACTGCGGTCGCCCGGAACCGGAAGCAGATGCCTCCTCGTCCGCAGAGACGTTGTTGGCCTCCCCCTCAGCCTCCCCAGGAATCAGTACAAGCGGGATCCCAGTAGATGGTAGCTCCCCGCGTCCTGAGTCTGATGTTGACATGGATGCCGTAAGTGCCTACTTCGGGACTCTAGGCTTCGGGAAACGGAAGGTCGGAGGGTGGTTTTCGCAGTTGCGCGCTGCGCGGACGCCGGGCGGCGGCGCATTGAGCTATGCCCTTGTCGCGAAAAATGGCAAAAGGAAACTACGTGGGGATGCGGATGACAACGATGCTCTCGTTGAAAACAACAGCAGGGAAGCTGCGCCTGCAGCTCGGATTCCTCCTATTCTTCGCACGATGATGGGAAAAATGCGCGACTTGATGGCAGATCCGCGGATGCAGAGGCTGCCGCTGAGTCGGGTTGTGCTGCTGCTGGCCGGCGTCGCGATCCGCTTTTCGGTAGTGAAGATGCGGCTGCTATGGTACGATGAAGTTGCTGCTGCGTCGAATCGTGACACGGCACCACCCATAGTTGATGGGGCGATGGGGGTGCCGGCGGGGCAGTCACAGTCACACTCACAGCCACCTCCGGTTGCTGCAGACGACGTATCCCGACGCGCCGGGATGGTCTACTTACCCCGGGATGGCGTTTCTGCAACAACATCTTCAGGAGACGCGCAACCGGCCTCCGAGTTTGTCGTTCATTTACATCGTGGCGCGATTCCGTTGGACCTCCTCCAGAGGATTTTGGTCGAGCAGCCCACGCTCTCTCGCGCGGTCCCTCTTGAGCCGTGGCGGCTTGAGATGGTGCGCGCACAGTTTGCGCGATCCAGTACACTTTTTCGCGCGAGTGCCGCCGTGGACGCAGGCGAGGCGGAAGCTCGGGAAAAGCAGCTGCAGGAGCGCTTGTGCGACGAGGTCTCGCTGCGGGACGCTGAGGCGAAACAACAATGGGGAGCCGATAGATCGATGCTGAGCGCCAGACCTTCGTGGCCGAAGAGTAAAAGTGGTAGGACTTCTAGGACGCCCCTGGAAGCAATCTACCTGAACAGCAGCCCGCGGCTGCAAGGACAGCTGCTCGCGCCTTACGTGGCGGAAGTGCATTACGCACGCGATGGAGTTTTTGTGAGCAACACGGAAATAAAAGGAAAACGTCAGGAGTCGAAGCACGAATTGCGGAGGGTGGTCGGCCTGGGTGCGCCAGTGCGCACGACACCACTGGTGACGCATTTTCACCCTGCAGAAACGGACATGAGCACAGCCAGGACGGGGACGAAACGGAGTAGAGCACAGGGGCTGCAGTTTGTCGTCTTTCCGTTCGACAAAATCGCGCCGGGTTTGCCAAAAACGC
This sequence comes from Amoebophrya sp. AT5.2, assembly GCA_005223375.1. Taxonomy (NCBI): domain Eukaryota; class Dinophyceae; order Syndiniales; family Amoebophryaceae; genus Amoebophrya; species Amoebophrya sp. AT5.2. Next base: position 4,443 of record RXOD01005372.1, on the reverse strand, counting down.
GTCCGGTCCAGGAGGTGGACGTGCAGAAGATGCGTAGCAACGACGACCTCGTGGAGAAGTTCACTTTTGGCGCGGGCGCGAAGCTGTTGGAAATTCAGTCTATAGTAGTTCCGAAATGGCGGGACCAGATCCAGAAGCAGAAGACGATCCCAAACAGAGAGATGAAATCGACCTTCAGCTTCACCCCAAACGCCTCGGTAAGCGTTTACTGTGCGTGGTCCGGACGATTTCTAGGGGCTTTTCCATTTCCATTGATGGCTGCTAGTACAGAAGAAACCTCTGCTATAAATGCATTTCCATCAGTGCGCGGTTTTACTTCTCGCCGCCCGCTTGGGCTTGGCTTCGAAGGAGCCTTGTCGGAAGCGACATTGCGGGCGGCACACCTGTGGGCCTCCCTCAAGAAAGGAGTAGTTCGCGAGATGATGCGGATATTTGCGCCAGCACCTGCGACTCCGCTGGCAGCAGGTAGCAGTGGTTTGTCGTCGGCTTCTGGAGGTCGCGCTCGTGTTTCCGCGCAGAACACGTCGGAGGCCCGCGCAGATCATGCAGAGAGCGATTTCTTCAGCGCCATGGTTGTGCAGAACGCCACTCCGGTGACGCAATGGATCTCCGACCCAGCGAACTTTCCGTCGCGCTTGTACGATGGAAGCGAAATTCTCGTTTTGTACGCGCCATCTGCCGGGCGCAGGAAGCGCATTCCCGGCATGCCTGCCGGTCCGGCTTTTTGGACAACGCCAGAGGCCCAGCTCGAGCTTGATGTCTTCGGCGCCACTACCAAGAAAATGAACACGGCTGCCACCGTGGCCCGGGTTCCCTTGTCCTGGGTCCTGCAGCGCTGGGCAGAGAAGATGCTTGCTTCTAGTGGGAACGGCACGTCTAGCGCCAGCTCCAGGAGCTCCCGCTGGAGCATGCAAAATTTTAATTCGCCAATCGCAGAAACAGCGAAGATGAACCCCTCGAAGAGATTGACGAAGAAGTGCCCCGCCCCGCGAGGCGATCGCGACGAAGCTGGCGCTGAAGTAAAAGCTAAACAAGACAGCAGAAACTCGGAGAAGGAGAACAATTTGTGTCGCGAAGATGTAGTTGAAGATGAAAATGATTCAGATTCACTTATTCTTGAGCATCAAGCAGCCCTCGAAGTGTCCATTTCGCCTTTCGCAGCCACAGACGAGCTTCCGTCACTGGCTCGCCGGCGGCTTGCAGAGACGTTGGCGGAAGTGGTGCCGCTGCTGCGATCCTATCCGGAGTTCGCCAAAAGCATCCTAAACGCACCCGAGGACCTTTTGCAGCTGACGCGAAAAAAATTACCAGTCCCCCCCGAAGTGGACGTGCTGGAGGCACGTGGTGCTGGCTCTCGGCGATTGCAGCCCGAGCCCAAAAGCGGACTGCTCGCTTTGCGCGCGTTGGAAGGTGGAGAGTTCTCGCCGAGATTCTTCTTTCCGGCTGCTGCTCCTGCGCCCTCCGCCAGCGCTGCTGCAGCGGATGGACGCGCGTTCCGAGCGCATTTTGTGTTACCAAACAAGGGACTTTCCTTCGTGCGGTTGCGGTTTGTCCGCCCGGGGGCTTTCTCGCAAGCGGAGGACTTCGGACCAAGCGCGATTCTGGCTGACGCGTATGCCCGCCACGGCTCCGAGCCCCGTCTCGGCAGCGCTCTGCAGAAGCTGCGCTCGAAACTGCGGCTGCAGCTGGCAACCGTCGTTCCTGCGGATCCGGTGATCCGGCGGGAGGTGCGGACAACTATCGTGCGTCGCGCCTGCGAAGTCCTTGCTTCGAAAGAGTACCGCCACCTGATGTTCGCTGAAGACCGATATGCTGGCGCATTGGAGGCAGCGGGTGAGGAGCGAGAGGACGAAGTCGTAGAACTAGAAGTTGACCCCACCGGGTCTTTAAGGACCGAGACATGCGACGAAGCACTCGCAGGCGACCGAGAAAGTTGGGCCGCACAAGTGACTATTCGGCAACAACGTGCCTGGGACGACGCAGGTGAGGATGTTGTGGAAAGTAGGGCGTTTGTAGTGGCCGAGGACCAGGAGGACGAACAAGGCGAACAGGATGACGAGGGCAGCGCGGACGATTCGAGGACAGCCCTTTTCCTCGCGGACGACGAAGAGCTTGTGCTCGAGTTTCCCCCCGCGCCTCCAGCTCGAGAAGAACTTGATGACGAGGATGCCGTGCGGGAGCAGAATGGCGGCGAAGAAAGTGGAAGAAGTCCAAGCCGGGCGTGGTCTCAGACGACCTTTCAAGCGAGGATTGCGGTGCAGATCGGGGGTTCGCAGGTTGTCGCGGATGCGACGCACGTGGTCGGCACCGTGTCGCTGGCATCCTCGCAAAACTCTCCGCAAGATCACAGTAGCCGCATGCAGCTCGTCGGTCGGGACGCCTGGGCCGCAGTGGAGGAAAGCGAGCAGAACATAAAGCTGCTGGAATGGCTCGCATCCGACGGTCGAGGCGACGCTGATCAAGAGGAGCCGCCAAGCGAACTCACCGACGTTTATTTACAAAAGAAAACGCGAGAAGATGCCTGGGTGCTGGAGACAGTGATGAATACAAAAACGGTCTTCCAGCTTGAGGATGACGAGCGCCACCAGTCGCGCGCGGGGGAGGCGCCGCCGTTTGTGAAGAGAAAAGACCAGCAAACGCGAGAAGAAAAGTCTTCTCCCCGTCCGAATAAACTCGTACCCCTACAAGTGGCGATTCAGAAGTTACTGCCCCAGTGCAGTGGCGGCCCGCGCGTCGACTTCTGGGACCAGCGCACGGCGCAGACTAGAAAGAAGAAGTTGGCGGCCACGTGGGATAGCCAGGGTCTCTGCGAGGTGTCCCTTGTGTCCGGGCAGAGCGGCCTCAAGACGCGCGTAACGGCAGCGACGACCGATTTGCCGTTGGCCCGTGGCGATACATTGGTGCTCCACATCAAGAACAAGGCCTTGACAGAAGCACTGGAGCAGTTGTTGAAAGGAGTCCGGGGCGGTGAGTCTTCTTCTTCTGCAGCCCAGGGGACGACACCGCGCACGGATGATCATGATGCCATGAGCGAAGAGGCCAGAGCTCTTGCGGCTTCGCAGCGCATCCTTTCGTTTCTCTCTCAGGAGACCGCTTCAAAATATGCATTCAAAATCTTTGACCGCCTCTGGGAATTCTTCGGGACCGCGTTACGAGAAAGCGGCATTCGGAGTGCAGGGGAAAAATCATGCAACAGCCGTTCTCTCAAATCGCTGCTAGCGTCCTTAATGAACCTACAAGTATCGATGGACAGGTTGGACCGGTTCCTGCCGCTTCAGCTTCTAGACCTCGGCGCCCTCGTCGACGATGAGAAAGGCCGCCACCAAGGCGCTTCCGCAACAATGCGCTCGGACGGGGACGCTCATCTATACGACTTTCGCACGCGCGCGAACGACGCGAAGCGCGTCGCGAAGTTCATTGAGAGCGCAGCGGAGATGCTGGAAAAAGGGCTTCTCACCACAGAGCACGTGGCAAAGGTATGTCCCAAAGGTTTTCGAGCTTCTACTTCATCTGCAGCGTCGGCGCCCGCGGGGGTCGTAGCCACGGATGACCGCCTGGTAAATGCAGACGTCCTCGGGGCCGCGCGGTCCTTATCGGTGACCCTCGCTTCCTGGCTTCTCCTCCGGCTCGATGTCAGTGCCCGCAAACAGCTGTTTGGGTACGGTGCCCTTGGACAAATGAATGAAAGCGGCAAATTGCTGTGGAAGGCACGCGGCCAACTTGTTCTAGGATTGAAAAAAGTAATGAGCAGCGTTTCTCGTGCTCGTCCGTACGACTACGATCGCGAGCACTCTCTAGCCGAGGGGAAGGGTGATCAGGATGGCGCGCACACGTATGACGCAGAGGACCGCAAGCGCGCGCTGAGTGCGTTGGAGGCTGAGGCGCGCGACCCCGACGGGATCTTGGAAAAAGGGGTCCTTAAATCGTTCCTTGAGATTAACCAGACCGACCACGACAAGAGGCTGAAGTGCGACCGCGAAGCGGCCATCAAGAAGAAATCGGGAGAAGGGACGAAGTCGAAGGGCAGAGCCGCGTCGGGCGTGCCTGAAACGACTGCGTCAACGTTCGTAGCAAGCTGCTTCGACATGATCTGGGCAAGATTTGTTAAGGCTGCTGACGGTGTTCAGGGTTCACGAAATGTTGACGCGGCGAAAGTAGAGCTTGAGCGGAACGCATCTGCATCTGCAGGGGATGACTCCTATTCCTTGCTGCCCTCGCAGATCCACGAAGGCTTCATTGCCGACTTTACGGTGGCTTTCGGGACCAGGGTCGTTTTCGCTGACCTTTACAGCGGGCCGCTTCTAGCCATTGCGGACCAGCTTTTGCGACTGCGGCGCAAGATTGAGCGTAGCCTGGTCGTCGCGGAAAGTGACGTATTCGAGACTCGCGGAGACCATCAGAACGAGTTCCAAACGCAAGACGCAGCTGCCGCTCTTGCGGCTG
>RXOD01005371.1:0-14481 GCA_005223375.1 Amoebophrya sp. AT5.2 | reverse complement strand
AGGAGCACCATCTGACCGCCTACAAGACAAAATACAACACAAAATATGAGACGGAATACAAGAGAATACAGGCCACACCATAGGCAACCCATACGAGACCAAATACGAGAGGGCCTCCAAGTCTTCCACCGCCAGAACAATGCCCAGGCAAATGGGTTGATCCCCTCCTTAAAGGAATCCTCCGCCTGCTCGCGCATGCAACGCTCATTCTTCCGCTCGGAAACCAGCTCCGTGTACTCTTCGCGCTCAGCATCCTCGACGGAGACGACCTCCTCCTCATTCTCGCCATACAGAGGGGGCGCCTCGCCGTAAGGAACCGTCATTATTACTGGCTGAGGCCGCTGTCCGATAGCAAGCTTAGCTAGCTATGTCGATCGATTCAGATCGGAAAACAATTATGCTAAGAGGCAGGTTGTATACTCGCGTCGAGAACAAAGATGCGAGTGTTTTGCCGCAATATTACAAGCAATGAATAAAACATTCACCGAATTCAAGAACCACTTATCAACAATATCGTCCGTCCTGTTGTCGATAAAAAACAAAAGTTGTAGACAGTGAGGTGAAAGCTGATCTGCGGAAAAAACATCCGCGAGAAATTTCTGTTAGCAGAATCAAGATCGTCCATGCATTCGAAACGAAGGCGCCCGATTTCAGATTTCTGGATCGTGCAAGTAATTGATTCTGGCAGATCGCCAGAAGCAGGTATGAGGACCGGCTGCGGGGCTTCATTCGAACAACACTCACTGTCAATTGTGGCAAAGTAAAAGTTTGGCGCTGATGGGTCGGCGCGCGCGCGCGCAGACGGTTCGGGCGCGTTTTTTTCATCCGACAAAATACCGAGAATCAAAAGCGGAAATGTACGAGTATCAGTCCGAAAAGTGTAGCCGCATGAGCAGCAACGATGTGGCTGCATGGCTTGACGGAGAGCTAGCACCAGAGAGAACCCTGGTTGTGCTCGGGGTAGTCGTGGAGGGAAAAGTTGTGTTTTATCCTCGTGTTTGGCTAAATAGGATCGAGTACTATACTAAACGACGATTTTTAATCGAATGATTGAAGATGTGATCGGTCGATCTTCAGAACACTGTTCATCGCCTGCTTATCGAAGATAGCGACGAGGATCGGTCTTTCTCATCGGCGGCCGGACGAGCTCCGTCCCGGCGGAGAATTACTTCTAATTCGGTTTCGCGAAGAGCCCGACCGTGCCGTGGCCACCCGCCTTCACGAACCAGTCGAGCTCCATCATGAGCTGCGTTTGCGAAATCCCCCCGTTTTTCACCAGGTTCGCGAAGTAGAGAACCCACTCGTCGTAACTGATCAGCCCGTCCCCGTTGCTGTCGATGTCGTCGAAGATTGCCTGCACCTGCTTCGAGATGGTCACCGTGCCGTCGTACGCGTTTTTCTCCTTCTGCTGCTTAATCAGTGCCTGCGAGTACCACTCCTGCATGTCGCTGCGCATCACGTACCCCGAGTAGTCTGTGTCCAACAACGCGAACACCTCGTCGACCTTCACCTTCCAGTCCTTGTCCATGATGTCCGCGAGCAAAAAGTCCTTCTTCAGTTGCACCTCGAGGGAGAGGTTGGCCAGCGCGTTCGTGCTCGACTCCTCCATGGTGAAGCGGAAATCGCCGATGCCAAAATTCTGCATCTGCGGGTCCGCCATGATGTTGGATGTTTCCTTCCATATCTTCTTCCCGCCACCCGCGTGCAGCGCCTTCATGTCCTTGAGCTTGCGGGCCTCCTTGTTCAGCTCGGTGAGGAGCGACAGCATGTACGGCGTGAGGCTCACGCCGGTGGGGTTTTTATCCAGGAAACCCATCTGCTCGGGGTCGTCGCTGCAGAGAATCTCCAGGTCCTGCGTTTTCATGGCGGAAGAGGCGCACTCGAGGCCGAGCTTGCGGATCAAAAAGCTGACCGGATGGTACAGAGGGGTGTCCTGCTCCTCCCCCTGCTGCAGCTGAGACATCTTCGTCTGCAGTCCCTCCTTCGTCCGCGGCAGCGCCGTGGCCTTAAAGTTATAACCGCCCGGAGAACTCGACGCGGCGAGCGAAGGCGTCTGCTGCTGGCTTGTCTGGCCCCCGCTGCCGGTAGCGAACGATGACTTCCGCGACAGCGCCGCGGCCCTGACGGAAGGGCTGCTGGCGCCGGTCGGCGCGGAGGGGGACGAAGAGGTAGCGACTGCTCCTTCGTGCGTCTTGAGGGCGACGGCGGCCGCTCCGACCACCGGTGTTACCTTGTGTTTCGTCACCGGCGACGCGACCTGCTCCAAGCCAAACCGGATGTTCTGGATGGCCGCGTCCCGGACGTATTTTTCTTCGTCGATCGGAGGGACGTCCTCCTCGGTGCTGATCGGCATCACGCTGGTTTTCGCGCGCCGCATCTTCGGATGTGGTGCGCCGGCGACAGCTGCACTCGTTCCTGCCAGTGCAGCTTGCTGCCGTTCCTCCTTCAGCTGCTCCTTCGACCCGGGGCGGAGTTCGTTCGGCAGCACCTGCACGGTGTGGGCGTGCTTCATTTGTTTCACCACCTTCGGAGACGAGGAAACGGCCGGGCGCGGCGAGCTCGAAGACAGCGGTGGCAAACTGCCCGGGGCGGTGGAACCCTGATGCTGTGCTGGAGATCCTGCTCGCCCTTCGTCCTCGAAGGCAACTTCTTTCGGGGTGGACCCGGTGGTCTGCGACGGACTGGACGCCTCGACCACATTCGCGAACTCGATGCTGCCGCCGCGCGAAAACTCCATGCTGCCACCGCGCGACAATTCGGAAAAGCTGCCGCTGCGGGCGCTTTTCGCGATGAAGGAAACCGCGTGCCTGCCTGCGGGGCTCTTCCCCGTCAGCAGCTCTTCCTTTTTGCTTTTCGTCGGGCTCGGAGTTGCGAGGAGCATTTGCTCGTCAAACGCTCCAAACAGCGTCGGATCCGGTGCGCCTAGTTCATCTTCCTGCTCCAATTGCGCGGCGGCCCTTGCCTCCTCCACGACTTGCGCCATGCTCGGCGTCCCTCCGGGAATGGTCAGCCCCATGGCTTTTGCCGCTTTTTCCCAATGTTCCATCGCCCCGAGCACCTCTTCCTCCGCCTGCTCGGCCTTCAGCAGTTGCTCCTGCGTTTGGGTGAGCGCCATCGCCACGAGTTGCGTCGCTTTCCGCCGCAGCATCTCGCCCGGCACCTTCACCGCGTCCTTCCGCATCAACGCCGTTCCCGCGGTGAGGTGGTCCAGGTGGAGGATCAGCCGGGTGTTGCACAGCTTCAGCAGCAGGGAGAGAATCCGCAGGTCGATGATCTTCTGCTTCTTCGCGCGCAGGCGGATATGCTCGGCCAGCGCCTGCAGCTTCTCCAAGAAGCGCATCTTGTGCGCCACCTGGGAGATGGGGAAAGCCAGCGTCATCGGTCCGATCAGCTCGATCTCGTCGTCCGTGGAGAGCTCGCGGATCAGCGCGGAGATGGTCTGGCCCAGCTCGGCGCAGGAGGCGCGATTCTTGAACAAGTCGAAGCTCTCGTTTGGATTCTGTACAGCCTCGATGAGCTGCGCGCGCGTCTTCCGAGCCGTCGGACTCAACATTCCGCCGTGCCTACTACTCGACGGCGAAGAGCCTCCTCCATGGGTGGACTCGTGCTCGTAGATAGTCGGATGAACCGCTGCCGCAGGGCTGGCGCGCCCGCTCCCTGACGGAGAGGACCGTGTACTACTTCCAGCACCTCCCGGCGCTCCTCTCTGCGCCCCGACCCGGAAGAGTTCGCTTCCCCCTCTTTCGGCCGATTCGCGCAGGAACAGGTTGCTCAGCCGGTCCATGTGGGAGTTGAACTTCTTCGCAAAGGCCGAGTGCGCCGGAAACAGCCACCACACGTCGCTAGCGGACTTCGAGTCGAAGTACTCCTTGCCGAAGTCGATCGCTTTGTAGTTCACCATTTCCGGATCCCTCTGCACCGCTATTTGCAGCGCCTTCACGTACGTCTTCAGCCGCTCCTTCGGGCTTTTGAACTTCGACTTGTTCGCACCTGCTGTCTGCTTATTCTTTTCGTCTCTTTCCATTTTCATCTTCTCCCCGGACAGCTGCTTTTGGGCCTGCTTGAACAGGGCCGCGCGGTCGTCCGCGCTCAGGGAGTCGAAGTACCCCAAGCCCTGCAGTAGACTTAACCTCCGCGCCGCCGCCAGCGCCTCGAGCTCCCGCAGATTGCCCTCGGCTCGCTGCCGCGCCAAGATGCCCCGCGCCCGCGCGCGCATCTTCCGTTCCTGCAGCAGCGCCAGCACGCGGGCGCGCCGGTCGTCCGACAAATCCGCGTAGGGGGGGAAGACGAAGGGCGGCACGGACGCCAAACTGCGCTCGTCCTCGTCGACCAGCGAGCGCAAACTCGGATCGTGGTCCTGCGCCACCGGTGTGAAGCCTCGGTCGGACCGCTGCGCGATCGACATCTCCGGGGACGCGAGGTGGATTCTGGGCGAGTGCTGCCCCTCGCGCGAGCTCCAGCTGCCGCCGCTGTGCCACGAAGAATTCGTGGTTTGCATGGGGTTCGTGCCCTGCTGCGGGAGGTAGGCATCGGCCAGCTTCGCGTTGTCCCTCTTCGGCTCGGTGTGCCAGAGGTGCGATCTTTTTGGGTTGATCGGGCGCAGCGAAACGATCGGGTGGTGCTTCGTCGGCAGCGGCTTCCGGGTGGGCCGCGCCTGCTCCTTGAAGGACTCGTACGCGGCCTGCTTCGCGGCGATGTCCTCGGCAGCGGCATCGAAGGCGTTAGGAATAGGATCGTCCGTTCTTCCTGGAGCGCCGTCGGCGTCCTCTTCCAGATCTTTCGTGCCCTCCATTTCTAGGCCGTCCATTTCGACCCCCAGCTCTTTTGCCGCCCTCGCGCGTCTCGCTTCTTCTTCCGCCTCCTCTTCCTCCCTTCTTTGTCGCTCCACCTCGCGCATGTGCGCCGTCGCGCCCACCAGCGCCCCCAACGGGATCGCCTCCATCGGGATGCTGCCGCCGTCGGGCCCCGCGTTTTGGAGGAGCTCCTTCGTCAGGTCGAACTCGTTCAGCTCCCGCCGCCGCAGCGCCTCGTCGCGCCGCTTCAGCTCAGAAAGCCGCAGCACCGGGAAGGGGTGCAGCACCTTCTTCATCGCGGCCGTCGCGTCTCGCCGGTGCTCCAGGTGCAGCTTGCGCGCGCCGCGATTCGTCATCGCGACCTCGGAAATGGCGGACAGCGTCAAGTCGGGGCGCAGTCCGTAGTGGTCGAACACCACCTCGGGTTTCAGGTTGCGGAACGACTTCAGCGGGAGGTTGCGGGTCAGGTGGTTGGGGTGCAGGAAGGACTGGAGGAGCGAATTCTCGAAATGAACCGAGTTCGTGCTGATCTTGTTGGCGGGCGCTTCTAGCCCGGTGTTGCCCGCAGACGCGCGCGAGTGCTCCGCATGGACGCGATTGTGCTGCGAACGGGTCTTGTTCATCTCGCGGCCATCGGGCTCGCCGTGGTAGAACAGATGCAGGTTCTTTTGCAGGACGCAACAAGTAGAACTTTGTTTTGCTTCTACCTGTTGTGCGTCGGAGGTCTTCTCGACGTCTACCTCTGCAAAATGCTCCGCATCCGATTCCTCGGGGTAGAAGTGCAGCTGCGAGATCCGCGAGGGCGGCGTACGTTCCGCGCGCTCCTCCTCGATGGTCTTTTGGGAGAGCTTCAACCCACCCCCCGGCGTCTGCTTCAGGGCGGCCGCGGTGGGGTTGAAGAACTTGGACACCGCCATGGTGGTGCAAGCATCCGCGAACAGAACGCCGGCCTGGTTGTTCACAAAGTCGTAGTCAAACAGGCTGCCCGCGACGTCTTCATCAACGCTCTGCTGCGTCTGGTGGGGCTCTCCATTCTCGTCGCTCTCCTCACCCGGGTAGAAGATCTGCGGAAAGTCGCCAGGGGACCAGGTGATGCTGAGCCGATCGATACGATCCTCCGACCACGTAGTCCCACCACCTCCTGCCGTCATTTCGCTCATCCGCAGGTACGGCGGCCGCTTCGTCATGTATCTGATTTGCTCCCCCGTCGCGAACTCCGGCAAAATGCTCCCATACTTCGTCACGTGCGCCACCGACTGCGGCGCCGACATCAACGCCGCCCGGCGTGCGGGGTGCAGCAGTTGGTTATTCGGGTGCACGTGCGTGTCTCTGCGCGCGACGGCGATGTCGTCCATGAAGCCGACGGCCTCCCGACTGTGCGCTAAGGTGCTCGCCTCGTCCCGCGCGCAGGGGTGCAGAAACATGGGGTCGCGCCCGAACACGGGGGGTAGGGCCGGCCCCCGCGCGCCCCGGTGGCCCATCGGGGGCCACTCGACGCGATTCCACGTTGTGCGCGACCGACTGCTATACGGATTCACCGGAGCTCGCTGAATCTCGCCGAGGAAGCTCTCGTTTGTGGTTAAATTCAACCTTTGCTTCAGCGTCGGTTCGTGCGGGCCGTGGATCAGTTCGGCTGTTGCGGCGTTCTTAAAAGTAGGAGGAGCCGCACCCGCGGCGACCTTCGCGTTGCCCTGGAGCGAGGACGGCTGGGCAAGTTGTAGTGCATTGTGATCATTAACATGTGGCGCGCCGCCGGAGCCTCGTTGGTGAAGTTGAAGTTCAGCGACGTGGTTCGCAGCGCGCCGCAGACTCGGCTGCTGAAACACGACGTAGTGGTCCTGCACACGCGTCACCTCGCCGGCCTCCACCAGGCCCTCAACGAGTCGTCCTTTGACATGAAGACCGTTCGCTTTTTTATCTTTATCCGCCGGCGTCGCGAGCCCCTGCGCCTTGCGGTACGCCTTCGCGACGAGACGGTCGACGACAGAGAGGCTGCTGTTGCTCGTGTCCTGTGGTGTTTCTTTTTGCGTACTTCTCCGCGGCCCACTTCTTTGATCTGTCCTCGACCCTGGCCTCCCCCTGTCGGACGACAGTGGGGTGCCCACAGCCCCCGCACTGCTGGAGGAGTCGAGATCGAGGGAATTATTCTCGTCCTGTTGTGGGGGTCCGTCTGCATCTCCTCCCGGGGGTGGTGGAAAGAAGCCGAATTCGTCGTTAAATTGGAATTCATCTGGGAACGCGCGCCCAGAAGCTCGGCCGTTGAAGAAGTCGTCAAACTCGCCACCGAAAGCTGGCACTGGTCCGAACCCGTTTGGCACTGTAAATAAGCGGTCTTTCGCATCCAGCTCCACCGTCTGCCAGTTGGAGGCGCTCGCGCCAAACATCTCCTGCGCCAGGGAGGAGACGGCGAGGTCTTGCTCAGTGCTTTCTCCGTCATCGAGGCCAAACTCCGAGTGGTGGATGAACAGCCGGTCCTGGTCCTCGGACGAGATCTCGCCAGTGGTAAGGTCGCCACGCCGCGATATCTCTTCTACGTCTTCCATGGCGAAGCTTACGGATTTATTCAAAGGGCGCATCTTCTTCGAGGACGGCTGGAGGTCATGCTCGGAAGACGCGGCCATGCCTGCTTGCCCTTGATGTTCTCCATGACCTTCTTCTGCGATCGAGCTGGTGACGGCTCCACTCGGCTGCGTCTTCTCACGACTGCTCTGCGCAAGTGTTCCGTTCGTTTTTGTTTTATTTTTTGGTGGAAGAACTGCACCAGTGGATCTCGCGTCGAACACGAGGCATTCGTTGTCAACGAACTCCAGCGCGTCTTCCAGTATTTTTTTCGGGTCCATCCCTCCCGCCCGCCTTCCGCGGAGGTGATCCCCCGCGTGCAGCATCTCTTGCTCCACCTCGCTGTTCGCCCGCGCCAGTAGCTCCTTCTTCTCCAGTCGCTGTTTTTCGAAGGCCAGCCGCTGTTTCTCGTCCTCCCGTTCTCGCTGCTCCAGCACCCGCTGGAACGACACCTTCGCGTTTACCCTGTCCTTTTGTTTCTTGGCTTCCCGTTCGCGCTCCGCCTTCAGCTTTTTCGCTTCCTGATGGCGGAAAAGCTCCAGCGACGCGTTTTCGGCGGCCAACGCGGACTCGAACCTGTGTGCAATCTGGTGCGGCTCGAGGGACCGGCGAGGCGGCAGCTGCCACTTCTCCCGCACGAACCGGCTGTCGTTGTCCTGCGGGGGGAGGTTGGTGGTGGGGGTTCTTTTGTCATTCACGTTGGAAATGCCAGTGATGCACGCCAGTTTCACCGCCTTCACGGGGACGCTGCGGGAGGGAGAGAGACTCTGCAGATTTAGCTTACTCGTTGTACTATTTCCGGCCGATGACCCATGACTCGACGGCGCTCCATTGTGGTGGCCGCTTACGTGATGCCGTCGGGAGGTCATCTGCTGGTTCCCAAACAGCCGGCCACTTGTAGTTGCGGGTAGTAGAGGCTGTGACGGATCTGCTCCTGAAGGTGCTTCTACGCCACCTCCAGGGCCTGGCGCGGCTAAGCCGGTCGTCACGACGACGGATTTAAATTTATTGGCTGCGGAGGTAGACATCAACTGACCCGTTGGAGGAGCAGCTGCGTCATTTGCGTTTAGCATGGGCTCGAGTCGGAAGCAGTCGCTGCGCGCGCGAGGAAACTCCACGTCTGCGTCAGACCCCGAACGGTGATCCTTGTTGTGCTTGTGCTGGTGACCCGTATAACTTGATGTCGGCTTGCCGTAGGCGGAGGTGCCGTAGTCGCCGACCACTGTCTTGAAGTATTCCTCGATGCGCTCAAACGCGGGCGCGCTCCGCGGCGAATGCGACCGCGAGGCGGTTCCGCCGGCCGAGTTCGGAGAGCTTCGGCGCTGCGTCGAGGTCGCCCCGGCGTCCGTTTTGGTGCGCGAGCGGAACGACTCCCCGGTTGTGTTCGCGGAGATGAGTACGCGCGCCCCCTGCCCGTGCTGGTGCAGGGAACTAGGACCGCTTGTTCCCGTTCCGCTCAGAGGACTAGAGGCGCCGGCCGCCGCACCAGCAGGCGCAACTTCCGTCGCTCCTACTTCATCCGGCGATTTATTTGGCAAAGCAGGAGACAACGGGAAAGGCATCACCCTGCTGCTTTGCAGGCAAGCCGCCATTCCCTGCACCTCCGGCACGTGTGCCTGTCCGCCTCCGTGCGGAATCGGCAAGGGCACGGTCATGCACGCGGACCCGGTTTGGCCCGTTTCCCGCGGAGACTGCGCGCCGGCGCTGCGTGTTTTATTCGCGTCGAAGATTTTGCCCTCCGGATTGTCTTTTTCCGGCTTGCTCCCGAACTCGAAGAGCACACTCGGGACCCGGGGGACCAGCGCGACCTTGCCCCGCGGCGGACTGTTGCGCCCCCAGTGGTGCGGCACCGTCCGCGGACTGGCGTAATAATTGCTCGCTGGCTCTGCTGGCTCCTGCGGCGCCGCGACGCCGGCACCACTTCTGGCAGTGCTACTGGTGGCCGCACTCGAAGACGATGCTGGCTGTTCTTGCGCTGGAGATGAACTTGAAGCTCCACTTTCACCGCGTCCGCTCGCGGCCGTTGCAGCCGATTGGATCGTCCGATCGGAAGAAAAGAAATCCTCTGCTCCTGCTCTTTTTCCCAACATATCGGAGGTCGGCGACCCCGACCGCGGCCTCATGTTCGACGGCGTCCCAGATCTTGGACTCCTCGATCGCTCCCCCCCCGGCGAAGACGTTCCGTGTAAGCAGGGCGATCCTCCATTCGGCGGCTCGCGCGGCATCGGCCGCGGAGAGGGTGAGAGAGACGGTGCGGGCGATGGCTTTGGCCTTTCCTTTCCGTCTTCGGTCCGGGGGGACACGGCGTCCACGCCGAAAACGGCGTGGTCGCGCTCGTGCTGCCATTCGCGCTCCTGCCGGGCCTTCTCGTGGTGATGCCGGTTGCGCTGGTTGGCGGGGTGCGGAGTCACAATCTCGTGCTTCACGCCAAGATTCATCGGGGGCCGCTACCTATTGTTATCGCAAACTTGTAGATGATCGAACCTTCAGAAGATGTTTCGTTTTGTCAGCCTTTCTGGGCCGCGGCGCCCCATGGCCATGTTGACCATCGATCGTAGCTAGTACAACTGCATGGGTTCGGTGGACGTTATACAATTTTACATTTCTTCAGCACCAGTTGCTCGGGGCAAGAGGCGCTGGCAGCGCTCGGCGTAGAAAATTGGGACTGAGCCGATTTTACTTGCATGGGGGATCTGCAAAAGTAGGCGGGGGGGGGGAGGATCAGGATCATGCTAGTGATACTACAGTCAAAAGTAGAATAAACGAAAACCAGACGACCATCATACGTGTCACGAAACGGTTGCAATCATGTGGAACCGAATTCGACGAACGACGAGGAGGACTGCGAAGAGAGAGAGAGAGTGGGGCAGCACGCCGAAGATGACGAAATGACGATTAATTTATCACTGACTGACTTTACAGTTACACGAAAAGCAGGGGCCACGACTCGGACGACCATGACGGAAATTTGTTGGGCTCTGAGCGCATGAGGAGTACGAGCTTGAGCTTGATGACGACGTTGCTCTGACCTTGCGTTTTCTGTTTCGTCTTTTGTTTCTTCAGCCTCATGGCCGTTCCAAGTACACAGTCGCGTCTAATTTTGACAACCAAGTACACGGCCACCTCCCGCCTTCGCATCGGTATCACATCTGTCGCGCTCCGGCTCCGTTGTTGCTGCAAAAGAAAAAGCTCGATGGCGTCAAGCTTTCTCGCAGCGTCACTTCTTCCGGGTCCACTATTTTACCCGCCCCACGTCGGTTACCGGCGTTTCCTCTCCCGCCTGTCGGCCCACCTAGCCTGTCCAACACTAGCGCCAGACTTTCTTCGATTCGCGACAGCCGGTCCTCAAACGCCAATGGTGCGCCCTCTTCTACTCCAAGCACTTCCCCAGTGTCGGCGCAAATCGACACACTGCCCCCGCCGCGAGGAGGACCTCCGGCACACACCCCCGACTCCGCCGTTGTCGTGCTAGTTTTGCTACCCCCTCTTGCCCCCTGCTCGTCCTGCTCCTCGCAGTTACCGGCCGAGATCGGTTTCCCTCCCGAATTTCTTGACGGCAGCGAGCCTCCCATCGTCGACAGGTCGGACGCGGTTTTCACCAGATTTGTCGCGTACGAAGCCTGATGCCCCCGCAAGGGCGTCGGCGAACACTTGCCCCCAATAGACGCGCCCATTTTTATCCCCCCAAACACCGCTCTTTCCATGTCCTCCAACTTTCTCCCAACGTCGCTCCGGATCCCCTCAACCGTTTCATTCAGCGCCTCGAACCCGCACCCGGGCGGCGGCTCCTGCAACAAAACACTCTCGTCCAGCAGGTCGTCCAACGCGTTGCGGATGAGCCTTTTCGCCTGCGCCGGCGGGATGTTCGGCACAATCTCGCGTAAGTCCTCGGCGGTCAGGTAGCGCTCGTTCGCCTCGGAGTCGATCAGGTGGCGGCACTCGTCCATCGTGATCGCCAAAGGGTCGAATATGCACGGAAAAGAACCAGCTATGGTACTGTGGCCTTTGCTTGGTGGTCGTGGTCCTAAGAAGTAGAGAGCTGCAGTGCTAGAAGCAAGCGCGGCACTCCGCGGTCGGCAGAGGATCACTGGCACCCTTGCACAAGCACCCCACAGCCACAGCTAATCATCAAGATCACGCGCCATTCTAGAAGGTACGCATTTTCCCCTGCTCTCAGGCCGCTCCAGCACCGCTTCTCATCTCTACCTCTGGTTACTGGCCCGCCACCGCTTCTCTCTACCTCCCAATAGCTCTAGCGGCGCCGGCTGCCTCTAATTATGCGCACATCAGTGGGCCATTTCCTGAAACCGCCCGGCGCTTCGCGTCATGCGGTTTAGCTTTAGAGCGCCTCGACGCACTCGCAACCATCTGGTTCTTCCCGCACATATCGAACAGGTCGATCAGTTGGTGCCGAAAGCTGAAGAGCGTCCCGCTGTTGCGACTGGTCGTGGAGACGAGCGTGGCCTTGGAGAGAGAGGAGGGGTTGTTCTTTTTCAGAACACCACCAGGCGCTGGTCCTGGGGGATGTCTAGCAGTTGAAGATGTCGTGTTGACTTCGGTGGTGCGGCTCGCGTCGTGCTTGATCCGATCGGGCTTTTCGGACGGAGCGAGGCTGCCGTTGAAGCTCTTTGCGTGGGGGAGCAAATTGCCGAGAAGCGGCGGGAGGAGGCCAGCTACTCCGTCTCGTCCTCCGCCCGGGACGGGGGGAGACGGCGATCCCTCGGTAAGCTCGACGCTGGTCTCTTCGGTCTGGACCCCAGTGGCTTTACCGTCATGGTAGTTGTGAGTGTGCCCTGGAGAACAAATAAGTAGGTTTACGTAAGTAGCAAGGAGTTCTTCGTAATGATCACAATCAGGACAGAGCTCATGATACAACGGAAGATCTGGATCTTCTGCAAGAAGACGTGTAACTTTTATTCTACCGTCACTTTTGTGTTTGTGCAGGACCATGGCGGCTGCGGCCGTGTGGCCCCTGGTTGCCGGTCCTCGAGAATGCTCGCCTTCAAACATCGGCATTCTTGGTGACGGGAAATTGGAACTGCAGCTCTCTGGTGCCGCACTGCTGTGATCCCCTTCTGTGTTGATGCTCACCTGCTTCTCTTTCTTCGCCGCTCCAATCGCGCTCGGGTCAGAGCCCCCGCCGTCAAGCTTTGCTGGTGGGCCCGCGTCGGAGACGATGTGGGAAGGATCTGTGGGAGGAAGTACTAGACTTATTTCGTCGTCGATTGATTATTTTTCCAAGCGGCTGCATGCCTATGCGTCGGTGACTACCTGAGTATGAGTATACTGAATGCCAAACGCAACGCGAGAACACCTCCTCCTCGCATCGCTTCTAATTTTCTCCTGGCGTCTTCCAGCAGCTTGTTCCGGATGTACTTCAGGCTTACTCGCTCCCCCCGGTGCAGCCGTATGAAGCGCGAGCCCGTCTCCAGCGCTTGGGAGTATAGCGTCTCCGCGTGTTCGTACGATCTGTTCCGCTTCACCTCCATTTAGAGGTTGAAAAAGCCCAGGTTTTGCTTCAGGTCAGGTTTCGCTTTCGCCGACATCTACATCAGATTCAGACCTACTATACATACTAAGCCCCGTCTTCTAGTGCCGATCAGACACGGTCATCCCCTTCCCCCAACGATATGATCGCTGATAGTGTTAGTGGTCCATCTTCAGGGCCATGCGTTTCATGATAATGGCCTTCTTTCGATGCAGGTACGCTGACACCAGCAGCAGGGCACTTCTGCTTCTACTCGCTGGCCTCCTATATATAATTGCAAAATTAATAAAATGCTCCTGGGGTGGGAACGACCACACCGACGAAGCCATCGACAGCCAGACAGACGAAGCTAAACCTCCTTGTTCCATTTGAATTCTTAATCCATGTAGGTGTCCAGCACGATCGCGAGGAGCATGTTGAGCATGATGAGCACGACGAGAAGTGTGAAGGAGAAGAAGAACACCAGCGCCTCCCACGGCGCGATTCTCGCGGTGCGTTCGTAGTCGAAGTCCCCGAACACCATGCGCCAGCAGGTGGTTATGGACGCGTCCAGCGTGCTGAACTCCTCCAGGTGCCGCCCGAACACGATCACGCCGGCCAGGGCGTAGGCGAAAAACACCGAGGAAAATACGACTAAAAAATGCAAAATCTCCACCGCGGCATGCACCATCGTGGACGTGACCACGCCGAGCCGCGGCTGCGCGGAAAAGCCCTTGAAGAGACGCACGAGCGACACCAGCACGTAGATGTAGCTGCAGAACACCAGCTCCTCGTGGTGCCGCATGATCTCGAGCGTCAACGAGTACAGTCGCTCGTCGTTCGCCTGCACTTGCGCGGCGGAAATCGTGCCACCGCCACTGGCAGCTGTACCTCGTCCTCCGATCAAGGTCGAGAACTCCGACTTCAGTTCTTCGTGGAAGGACTTTTCGTAGATGAAGAAGCCGATGAGCGAGCCGCAGGAAAAGACCGTGAGCCAGTCGACGCAGTTCCACACGCCGAAGTACACCATGGCGAACCGCTTGAAGGACTTGGTCTCGTTCACAGTTTTCAGCACTTCGTAGCACTCCCCCAAAAAAATGTACGCGTTGATCGCGAGCCACAGCCCCATTACCGCGAGGATGTAATTGTTGGAGCTATCGATTGACTGCCCCCCGTCGCCCGCCCCGGGGCCTCCCGGGAAGTTGAGCCACGTGGACTGCGTGTAGATGTCCTTCAGCACGGCCCCCCCCCGCCGGAACGTGAACGACACCGTGGTCATGGTCCAGAGCCCGAATTCCCGGTTCAGGCTGAAGAAACTCACCTGCACCTGCCGCACGTTCTCCCTGATCCAAATCTGCTTTTCGAGGTCGGCGAGTTGGCGCTGGAGGGCCGCGGTGGACGTGAATCCCGTGGCGGCGGAGGTGGGCAGGTACACCGTGTTCTTTCCGTGCTCGAGCGGGCGGGAGAGAGTCAGCTGCTGGTTCAGGTTGGGGAAGCTGGAGCCCTGGCCGTAGCAGGGTGTGAGGTGGTTATTCGCCGCAGTGTTTTCATTATCGTCCCCGGACATGGCGGCGCGAAACTCCTTCGGCACGTTGCTGCAGCTGGAGCCACTGCTTCCCCAGCCCAGCGGGTGCTCGCTCGTCAGCGCCTGCGTCAGCCGCC
>RXOD01005370.1:0-14483 GCA_005223375.1 Amoebophrya sp. AT5.2 | reverse complement strand
CGCGCGGCACCCCCGCGCAGGTCCGGCACTCCCGCTCACGCGCGGCACCCCCGCGCACGCGCGGCACTCCCGGGCAGGTCCGGCACTCCCGGTCCCGGGCGCGTCCGACGTAACGCCCGCGCGTATTACTTTACTTTTTTGAGCATTTTTTTAGTGTTCATATTAATCTTCACTACAACTCCAGCTCTGGGGTGCGTCTGATAAAGTACTTAAGTGCTCTCAGTCTCATCTACTTCTAGTTGTAGTTCTCCTTCTTGTTCTTGTTCATTCATCTTTCACTATGTCGCTCTACCTCTATCGCATCGAGTTCGAGTCGAGTCATGACTCGCCTGCTGATTCTTGTGCACAAAGCTTCTTCTTGTGACTCAGCCGCACTGCAACTGCTTCCAATAAAATTACAAGCGATTTTTTTTAAAAAAAACAAACTATTCGAACTTCTATACTCTCACAAGGCAGCGCGTTCGTCGCGTAGGTATTGGGCAGCTTCAGTCGAGGAAATAAAGCAGAAAGATGAAAAACATATCCCAAATATTAAATTACTTGCGATGGCTTTTATCAGACGTCAACCAAAAACACAGATTTACTTTTCAAACAGCAGTCGTTTCTCGCAGCAGCTATTCTCACCGTCGCCAAGCACTCTTTATTGTTGTGCTGCGCTTTCGTCCAGAACCGCATGACGAAAGATTTAATTTTAAGTTGTGTCTCTGACTCTGACTCTGTCTGTCTTGGTCTTTTACTTTTTTTTTGCGCATAAACACTCATACATGGCAGCATTTATGAAATGAGTGACTGCATGAAGGACGACCATAGCGATACTACTACCAGGCCACCAGGCCTAGAACTTTCTTTCTTCATCCTGGTATTCCATTGATTTCCTGATCGCTGCTAAACTTTCAAGTGGAAACAGAAACCTTCATCGTCTTGAAAAACTCATGGAAGTTGCGCCGCAACAAGCAAGCCGGTCGATCATCGATGATGATGAAGCACGTTTGGCTTTGGTTGTCATGAGCGTAGTACGACCGCTCCCGCAACAGCTGGAGTGTTTTCCATGATCATTCATTTAGTGCGGATGTGGCCCGGCTTGCTGCAGTATGCGCCTGCTTGAAACACACATGATTAGCATACGCCTTCAAGTAGTACAACGAATTCGAACAGGAACCATTCGTGCTTCAATGGTGGCAGTATCGCAGTCGTTCCTGATTCACTGCATGTAGCTGAAGAAGAAGAAGATGAAGATGCCGTATCACTTCTTCATCGGTTCTCGTGCTCCTCGTGCTGGAGATAAAAGTACTTTGTGCGCAGGCGAGTCGCCTACAAAGCGTCAAATCAATCTTCTACATCCTCCCCAGATCCTTGACAAGCTGTGTCTTCTCTACTAGCCTCTATTTCAGCCTTAGCCAAGCAACATGCCCATGCCTGGCTGAGCATCTAACTGGACGAGCACGCTTCTCGCAGCGCAAGCGCTCACCCTCAGTTTGAAAAGTAGAAGTTTGCGATAGCGGTATTGTAAATCCTTAAAGGATAAGCCGTTGACTGTTGTTCCTTCCGAACGAAGGTAGCGTCGCAAGCGGCCTGCACGGTGGTGCTGCGCGCGACATCGATCATGGCGCACCAGGCAGAGACCCACGAGGATATCTTCATTGCCGACCTCCTTTCCCACGAGAATGCTTTGCCCCCTGCGGTCGAACAGCGACCTGCTGAAACAGCCCCTGCGCAGCAAGGACGGGACGCAGAAGGCCGCCGCCGAGGCGGCCCCGTGTTTTACATCTGCGACTTGCCTCCAGCTGAAAGTGGAGCGGTCTGTCCCGTCCGCAGCGGGGATGGCGAAGGCACAGTCGGTGGTGGAAAAGTAAGTTGGGAGACTACAAGAACAGCCGACTCCTGCGAGGATAATTTTTACCTTCGTTGCGATCTGCGGGATGGCTCTTTCCTCGGCTTCGTGCCTCCGCCGGACTACGGCGTGACATCGGCAGCGGAGGCGGATCACACAGCTGACAGGCCTGCTTCATCCCACGCCACGCACCATGATCAGGAAGAAGAACATCGAGGGTGCAGAAGGGGACCCTCGAACGCCAGCAGTAACTGCGCCCCTTCGACGACCGCGCGGCGTGCATTTCTGCAAGCGAAACTCGACGCCATCGAGTCGATTCTCTGCGAAAACGCCGTCGAGGAGTCGTCAAGATCGACAGGGGCGCGACGACGTCGCGCCGTGCCATTTATGAATCCGCGATGGATCAAAACTTTGACGGTAAAATCGGACGACTGCAGCTCTCCAGCTCAGTTGGCGTCCGCCGTTCTTGACGACCCTTGGCTCGTCAGCCTGCTGGCGTTCGGTGCCGCTGTGAAGGGGTGCAAGGAGGTGCTCCGGGTCCACTGCTTATATGGAGATCGAAAGGCTGGAGTGCCGTGCCTGCCTCGCGGTGGGGAGCACGTGCTGTTAGCCGTGGACGACTACTGCAACCACTCGCTCTTGAGCGTCGCCGTAATCCAGCGCAGGTCGGAGGTGGTGACGTTTTTGACGCACTACGTCCTCGGCTATTGGCCGAACCCGGAGCGCGATCCCCTCGACGGCCGCCGGCCTACGCGCTGGCGGCGCCGTCAGCCCAAAAATCACGGAAGACCGACAGAGTTGACTTCGGTCGCGCTTGAATTTTGGGAGCGGACAAGCAACTACGACGGGGAGACGGCACTGAGCTACGCAGTTCGACACGGATATCGCCGCTACGTGTTGCAAATACTTACGAGCCCATTGTTGCTCGACGTTGAGCCGGTGCGCGAGTATTGCGATTGGGGCATCTCGACAGGGAGAGGACGTCTAGACCCGCAGAGTACCTATGCGCAATCCGAGGCAGTGGAAAAAATACTTTTAATGAGCAACGAGGATGCACCTGCTGCAGGTGCACCACAACCAGAAATCAGCAGTAACGCGCGCACTGCGGACGAATTTTCATCTTCATCTTCTTCGCCGTCCGTCTCCTCGTGTTTTCGACGCGTGTATTTCGTCCAGGACGACCCTTTTCTGAGCGCATTGCGGTGTTTGCTGCGGGATGCCAGCCGACAGAGCTTTCGGATGCGGCGCCTGCTCTTCCCGCTCATGCGCATTCGGCAGCTCTCCCCCGAGATGATCTCGTGCCGTGAAGGTCAGGGTCCGGCTGCTCTAGTCAGCGATCTCGGCGCGCTTCAGGCGTACTTCGATTGCGCCGCTGGCGGTGCTCCTTGGTGGGGATCCGAAACAGCCACGATCGACGTGTCCGACCCACTCGGAACGAAAGATGGTTCCATGTTTACAATGTTGCCCGAACCACTTGCCTCGAGGACACCAAAGTTTTGTGCCACATCTACAAAGAGCGTTAGCGGGAGCGAAACGAACACGAGTAACGCGGCTTCTGACCACGGTGCAGGGCGGGAAGAGGAAGCGGAAGAGTGCGAACGTTCTCACGACAAAAAGACACCCAGCGCTGGCGCTAGCCGCAGCTACACGGACAGTGGCCGGCGCCGCGCGGATCTCCTTGGTGACTCGTACTCGATTCTGAAATCAATGAAGTTCGTTCGCGACCACTTCACCAAAGCCTGTGACGCCGGTTATTATCGCTTTGTCGCAGAGGACGGGAAGGACAGGAATGAATATTACGGTTACGAACATCATCCGTTCGTAAATGAAGCTCACGAAGAGTCTCTTCCACGAACAGATCTTCTTCGTGACGACAGCGCAGCACGCATAAACATGCGCCACCTGGTCACGAGGATATGCGCGGCTGCCGCCCAAACCGGTGCGACGGACGCCTTGTTGTGGTTCTCTGAGCGCGTGGCGCCCCTCCTTGCCGTGCCGATAACCTCGTTTGCGCAATACCATCGTGGAGGCGGAGACGCACGGATGGTTTTGCGCTTCTGCCACGTGAATTTGGGGGAGAATGCGGTCTTCGGTTTCCAGGACGGCGATGAATGGGGCTTCGGCGGTTGCCTAAGCCAGACGGCAATCAAACTCGCGGGAATGGGGCGCTCCGCCGACGACAGTTTTTTTCACGCGCATGCCGAGGGGTACGGTAGCGGCCGTCTCATGGACCAAGATGTCGAGCGGGATTTGCTACGGCTTGGACGATGGAGTCCACCAGATGAAGTGCCGGCCGTCTTGCGGGGCAAGAACTGTATCAGGCCGGGAGGCTACGACTGTGGCGCGCCGGGGGTGCAAGCTGCTTCCCATGATTCTGCTGTTCCGACCACGATCACGAGTCCGAGCGTCAGCGCAGCCGGAGCCCCCGTATCCTCTTCCTCGGCCTGCGTTCCAAATAAAAATCCTGTTCCGGCGGCCAGCCCATCGTCAGCAGTGAGCAGCGCAACGCCGGACGGGGACGGGGACGTCGGGAGGTCTGCACTTGTGGACGCCTATCATCCGGGCGACCGAGCTAGTGCTTCCGCCCGCATCGGAACCGCAGCAGCCGAGTGCTTGTGCTATGCAGCAGGGTACAACTTTAGCTTCCTGGCTGAAGATTTTGTACAACAAGACAGCACGATGCATTTATCCGACGGCGGACGAAAACTAAGTTCTTTGGAGAAGACCATGCGGAACCGGATGAGGCGCGAGTGGCGCCACCGTTGCGACAACGAGAGGCTCTTTGTAGGAGACGAGGAAACCTTCAAAGACTCCTCAAGAAACCGAACGGCGACTGTGTGGCGCGCTTTGCTGCGGCGTTACATGCAGAAAGAGCGGCTTGCGAGGCGGTCGGAAGGATCTCGAAGCAGAACCGAAAGCGAAAGTTACCTTTGGAACTATCCGCTAATTGACGTTCTGGAAGCTATGGTCATTCCGAGCATCGAATTCGAGCGTGATGAGCTGTTCACCGTTCGCGCTGGGGTTCGGGCGTACAAATGGAGAAAAAAACTCGCTCGGGCGTCGCAGCCACACTCTCTGCGGGCCTTGGAGGAATACGATACGAAACGCATTCTATTGCCCGGGAGAGCGGACACCGATGACAAACGAGATGACTACCTGCTGGCCTCGCATCGAAAGAGCAGCTACGACAACAGTTTTGAACTTGAAAAACGTTGGAAGGCAGAGGACATTTTCGAGAAAATGTCCATGGTGGATTTCAAAAGATATCGAAGGAGCATGGCCCAATCCATGGACATTCGCGGCAAAAAAGTGAATTTGCGGAGTCTAGATCTGGAAGACGACCGCATCTTTCGTACATCCAGGAATCGGGCGAATATTCTGAACAAGAAGAAGCAGAAGCAGAAATTGATGTACAGGAACTTGCCTAGTCCTACATCAACGGTGCTGCTGCTGCAGTCGGCGGAGCAGGCGGATTTAAGTGCAGGCCTTCTCCGCACGAAGAATGAAAAACTCGCCATCCGGAAAAAGCTGCTGGCGGAGAAGACGCGCGAGCGGCGTGAACAGCTTGAAGCAATGTCTTACAACCTTCACAACGACGTGCGGCGGCAGTTCGTTCCCTTCAGGGGGTGGAACCAAAATTCGCATCATTCGCCGGATGATCACGACGATGATGCATCGAGTGGAACAGATACTGAGGGCAGAACCGTTTCTCCGGAGGATGCTGTGAAGAACTACGATCGGCTGGTTGAGTGGCACGGC
Organism: Amoebophrya sp. AT5.2; assembly: GCA_005223375.1. NCBI lineage: Eukaryota > Dinophyceae > Syndiniales > Amoebophryaceae > Amoebophrya > Amoebophrya sp. AT5.2. The sequence goes on along the minus strand of RXOD01005370.1, from coordinate 8,893 downwards.
AAGCGGTGGAAAGGAACGGGACAGCCGGTGAGTCATCGCGTGCGGCCGATGAAAGACGCCGTTGCCGACATTTTTCGCCTCTATGAGCAGCAGCGCATCGCTCCAACGGCGCCCGCCGGAGCTTCCCAAGACTCGAACTTTCGGACAACCCGGTCAGGGCTCATGTTCGAGGAACTGCCCCGCCTGTACCTACTTCTCGCAGTGGATCACTACGCTTTTTTTCGCTGGGCGGTTCGTGAAGATTGGATCAACTTGAACACCCCACTCGTGCCGCGCGATCTCTACGAGTACTACGAAGACACGCCCGGCACCGGGAACGGGCCAAACGCTGAGGGCACAGAAACTCACGATCTGGGAGGAGAGAGGGCCAACGACGAGGAGGAATGTGAGTGTCCCATTTGCCTCGAGCCGATTAATATCGAAGGCAAAAAGGCGTTCGTGCTTGCGTGCGGACATCGATTCTGTCACAGGTGCGTCTTCACGAACTGTGTTCGCGCGTGTGCGCTCGACGCCGATGGCGGAATTTGGGAAGTAAAGGAGGCGCGGTCTTCGTCTTCCGCCTCATCCGCCGAGGAGACAGGAAAAGCTGGGAGCGTACCTTTCCAGTCCGGCAAGCAGAAGCTATTGCTAGAGCGGATCGGCGAAGGCGATGAGTTCCACAGCCTGGAGAATAACATCAAAGCAGAGGTGCTCCCGCCGCGGCCGCAGCGGCGTCGCTCGTTGACATTCTTCTATGCTCGGAAATCACCAAAGTGCCCAGTGTGCCGCGAACCGATGAAGCCAGGGAAAATGCGGGACGCATTTGCACTGCAGCTTCTCTTGCACGGAATTTGGCGATCGCAAGGAGATGCTGACGCGGTGCACCCCTATCGAGCGGTGGGACTCTGTAGCAAGGAAGAAGGTATGTCTATGTTGCAGTATTTTAGAGAGGCAAAAAGTCTTCATTCCCAAAGTCTTCAAAAAATTTCAGGTCGCAGGTAGCTGGCTCAGGCGCGGGCTGCTGCGGCGGACGGAAGCGGCAGAGCCAATCAGTGAAGCCATCAAGCAAGCATCGCAAAATCATCAATCACAGGCAAAATAGGTAAGCATCAGGCCAAAAGTTATCAGTCAAAAGGCCAGGAGCTTCGAGCTGGGAGATCCCGGCACGGGCGTGGTGGCTGCAGCGGCGATGCCAGCGAGTCAAATTGTACCCTCCTGATGCCCAATTTCAAAGCGGGAATGCCTTCAAAACGTGCTCAAGACGGGGCCTTCTGGAGGGGGGGTCACCACCCCCCTCCACCACCCCCCTCCAGAATGCTCCCGTTTTGGGCACGTTTTGAAAGCTCTCCGCTATAGATTTTGGGCATGGACAAGCCAAGCAAAAAGTCCCGTTTGAGGCCCCAGACCACGGGACCTCTTAAGGCCTCCGCATAGATCAGTGGTTCCGCAACGTTCTGAGGAGGTGCAAAGCATGGAGTCCAATCCTAAGCGTGCCCGTGCCCGCTGCAGCCGCCACGCCCGAGCCGGGATCTCCCAGCTTCAAACTCATGCCCTTTTGATTGGTGACCTCTGGCCTGAAGCTTACCTGATGCTCAGTCTTGACGGTTTGACTTTTTGATGTTTGCCCGATGCGTACCTGATGGCTTGACTGATTGGGTCTGCCGCTTCCGTCCGCCGCAGCAGCCCGCGCCTGAGCCAGCTACCAGCGACCTGAAATGATTTGAAGACTTTGGGAATGAAGACTTTTTGCCTCTCTAAGTATTTTGTCTATATTTCTAGTACGACTTCTTATAGTTCGGTTCTACTCATGCCTTCCGTCAGCGTCGGGCTCATTCTAAGCAGCTAGATGAAATAGAAGTACAAATACCCTTACCGTAGACCTTTAATTTCAAAATGTACCAAGAACTACCGCGCGCATGCAGACGATGTTCATTGTTTCTGTACTAGTCTCTTCGTCTTCCCGATCCCGTTCTCGTTTCCCTGCAGGTGGCAACTCGCTTGTCGTGCCGGGCACCACCGTGGGTGACGCGCTTGTTTCTCTGGCCGCGGCGGCGGGAGCTGTCACGACGCTGCAAGTACTTCTGGAAGAGGGCGGCGTCGACTTAACGCGACCGTGCTGTGGTGCGAGTCCGCTGTGGTACGCAACTTACCTCAATCGCCAGGCCGTTCTTCACTGGTGGACGCACTGGGCCGCGGGCAGGAACACGGTGCATCCCTGCGACAGGGGACAATTTTCCCACTTCCAGTGTGCATTTGGTCCGGACGGCGTCCGCCACTATCTCGCGTTGCAGTCCTCATGGCAAGCCCTGTCGCGAGCGCCGAATTTGAAGATGGTTATCGACGACGACAGGTTCATCCACGTCTGTGTTGGCACGGTTCCACTGCAAAACGTCTTCCTTCGCCGCCGAAAGAAAAAGATTATGTTCAAGGATTTTGCAGGTCGTAAGAAGCAACTATTGACGGAGCAAGAAACTGAACTAGGCAGGCTCGAAACTGCCCTGGAGTACCTCGCGTTGCCGTCGGGAGCGAACGGTTCTGCTGCCGTGGGCGAACAGGGTAGTAGAGGGGAGCAGGATGAGGCGCTTCCGTGGTGGTTGTGCGACTTGGAGATCTGTTCACAGCCCCAACAAGGGGGCGCAGGGGTTTCCCCCGGAGCACGAGAACTTACGCCCACTACTTCATGGTCACTGGTCAGTCACGAGCAGCAGGAGGAACAGACCATAGCGGCGCTCCGGCACCTGCATATGCTGCTGAAGTCAATCTCGAACAAACGCTTCTTGCGCAACGAGCTGCTTCATACCGCGGCCAAATTTGTCCTCGCGTGGCCGAAACAGAACCCGATGGTGCCGATTCTCCCGAAGGCGCATCAACCACCTCTGACGCAGTTTCGGATGTTGATGAAGCGGCTGAACGTGTGGACGATACTCTCTGCTGCGAGTTGGGCGCGACAGCGCGGCACGGAGGCCGCTCCCTCCCGCGCTCTTGAAAGCGAGCAGCTTGTTAGTGAACTCGTAGTCGAGCATAGCACGCAGGCTCAGAAACTGCTTTGGCGGATCTTGTTGGGGACGCGGACACTGGAACAAGTTGCGCACAAGATGAGCGCTTTCATTTGGTTGGATTCCGCAGTCTTGGTCGACGAGCCTAAATCTCCGGATGAAAGTTTAGGCCCGGGGTGCCGGGAGGAGTTGGAGCTTTTTCGGCAGGCTGCCGACTTCATTCGGTACATCCTATTCACGCCGGGCTTTGAGATGCTGTTTCAGCGCCTGTTTCTCAAAAAAACGAAGGTTTTCCGGGAGTTCTGTAGCAAGGTTTCGCTGGTGCTGACTTTCGATTTTCTTCGGCAGCTCCGTCACGCGTGGATCGGTTCCGGGGGCGTGGGCAATGTGGCCGCAGCAGCGTTCCACAACCATTTCTCAAGAGCTGCAGCTCGGCCGGAAGAAGAAGGTGATGCAGATGCTGAGAAGCACCGCAAGGAGAACGCCCTGCCCCTGCACATCAGGACCGCACTCCATCGAGGCTGGCGATCGGTTTGCTCTCGGTTTGTAAACCCCGATGACACGCGATCCATGGCGGCCATGTGCAAAACCATCGCTTTGCTGGGGGCGTCGGACATTGTAGCGAAGCTGCAGGACCTTTTGTGTGGTCCAGAAAGCAGAGGCCGAGAACTGCTCCGCGCTGACGCTAGAGAAGGCGATGGCGATCCCCTCAAGGCAGCGGAGGTTGTTGGAGGGCGGTTGAGCCAGATGAGTGGGCGCCCTGCTTTTGAACGGAACAGCCGGAGAGACTTGCGCAGGGCCATGCTTGACGCACACAATCTTCGGCAGGAAGGGGTCCGCAGTTTGACGCCAGAAAACGCGCGCTTCCTGCAGCAACTCGAGCTCGCTGGCGACGTGGAAAACCGACGGCGTTGCTTCGTCGCCGCGAGTGCAAACTCGGCCGCTCGACGGCGAGCCCGGGACAGATCTGTGTCCCAGCAACAATGCGGTGACCGCGGCAGCGGCTGCGCCTCCTCTTGCGGGTCGTTACTAGGATTCGCGCTTACTGGCTCTGCCGCCAACGGCGAGTTCGAGGAGGAGTACTTGGCGCAAGCGAGTGAGGAGGAGGCGGAGGAGAACGCGGCTGATCTCGTAGTACTAGGTGCGGATGCGGTCGAAGGACGAGGTGGAGCCGCTTGCACTTCCGTTTCAAGCTCCTCGTCGGCTCCACACCTGCTTGCCGCGTGTAACATGGACGACGCCGGAACAAACCTGCCACCGCTATTGTGCTTTTCGCAGATGGTAGCAAGTGGTTGGGGACGTGTTGCTATCGCGAAGTACGTTGAAATGTACATGGAGACACCACTAAAAAGCCTCCACCCCGTGGTGCAGAAGCGCTTCCTCCCGTTTATGATGAGTGAGCGGGTGGAGCTTGTTCAGCCGAACGGAGAGAACGAGAGCGCTCGTCCTGCAGCATCGCCAGTTCTGGACTTTCTCAGCCAAATATGTCACCTGAAAGAAGCGGGTCGCTGTGAGCGCCACACGGCTCGCCATTGGATTGAAAGCGACTGCAAAGTTCTTTCTGGTGGAGATTCGGACTCGGAGTCGGAGCCCGACACCGATTCTCCACGGAAAGCAGGCCCTCACGCGCTTTACCACCTCGAAGCGCTACAAATCGCGAAGGTTGATCTTGATGCTGTTTCCGCTGCTCCACCAGTTGGTCAAACCGTTGACGAGTGGAAGAAATGCTGCGAAAATTCATGCATCGAGAAAAACATAGAGCAGCTTCAATCAGTCTCGCTCATCGACTCCTACGTGCGAACGCGACGCAAGAGGGTGTCCTACCTGGGGTTGGCGCTGCGGAGCCGCAGGTTTGACCAAGCAGAGTTGTTCTTCGAGATCGAACGAATCCAGGACGATAAGTGCGCGCCGCAGACGGTTGCGGAGCAGAGGAGGGCAACAGCAGCAAAAAAGGGCAATCTGGCGCGACAAGAACAGCAGAGAGACCGCAATCGCGACACCAACGCCTCCCCCGCGGCCAGGCGCGCGTCGGCGTCGAGCGTCGAAGAAGCAAGGGTCGCCGGTTTTGTTTCCGACGATGAAGACAGCGATGCAGACAGCGGACAAGACGCCTGGTCGTCAGATGACGAGCCGGCAACTGGACCCCCGAGTCCGCCTGCAGATAGTTCACAAGGCGGAGGTGGCAGGGAGCGAACGTGGTACGAGCGCGTCGTTGATCAATACATTCGGTGCGAGCTCGAGGACGACGGGGCGCTGCTGGCTCTTCCTCCCGCGGCCGGCGAGACGATTTACGGCGACGAAGGGAACCGACTGGAGCAAGTTCGGTCCGAGCTTGACTGGATCGCCGCGTATCTCGCCACGCACGTGCAGATTTCAAACGCATCGTTCCGCCCCAGCACGACGGATGACCGGCAGGAGGCAAGTGCTAGTGCGTGCAGGCCCAGGCCCTACTGCCTGTGGACCGACTATTGCGTGCAGATGTCCACCAAGAAGGAAAACATGAAGCCCTGGGGCGGGACGAACGATACGCAGGAGCCACTGTTTCTGTACCTTTGGCGGCGTGTGTGCTTCATCGAGGCGGAGTTTGGCGAGGCCTACTTTCCGCATTTATGCAACCTGAGGGTGGAGCTGGAAATCGCGCCGCCCCCACGTGGGAACGGGGATACGGAGACGACGCGCGATTCCGATTCCGACGGCGAAAGTGCTGAGGACGTCACGGAAGATGGTTCTGGATCCCCACCTTACTACGCGGATATGGACGTGCTCCTGTGGAAGCCATCCACGCACGAGCGGCGACACTACGCCGACCGAGAGCGTTTTGCGCTCACCAAGAAAGCGGTATTTCTTCTTTCCACGCTGCGGAAGCAGGTGCAGCATCTGCGGGTGGGGAAGGAGTGCGACGTCCAGAAGATCCTGCCGGCGGAAGCACGACCTAGGAGTGCGCGCATTCCGGGGCAAAATCAGGATTTGCACGACATATCAAGAAAACCACCATCCTCGCCCGGGCGGGCTGGCGGGCGGCAAGAAGACGAGCACGAAGTAGAAAAAAATAGGAGGCTTTCGGACATGTTGCAGCGCGAAGTGTCGCGTTTAATGAATGAAAATCGCGACCTGGAGAAGACATGTGCGACGAACATGTTTGCGCTGATGCAGTTCGTGGGGCAGCGGCTGATCATGTGGGGCACGGGCAGCACAGCTCTGCTGAAACCGGCCGCGGCAAAGGCAACACTCTTATCCTCCGCGCCGGCGACGGCTCCTCCTGCGGAGGCAGGAACCGTTTTTGAAGAGCCCGGAATGTGCGCAGCATCCACGATGACTTCTGCTGTCGCCCCGGGGACAGAGGAGCGAAACACCACCAGGATCGCAAAAGAAGCCTGCTGCAACAGAAACAAGTGGTCGTTGCTTTTGATTGGTCGCCAAAAGATGATCGATCTCCGCGAGGATGCAGAGGGTGCTAAAGTGATTGAGGAGCGCGCGGGCCAGCCGCTGCTGCAGCAATTGCTGGACTTGCGAGACTCGGGCTCGGCGAGGAGGGGCCGGCAAAGCTGCCGATGCACCGGACTCCCTGCTCCGCTTATCCTGCGCCTAATAGCCCTTCTTGCGGACCTGTTCAGCATGAAGCTAGAGCAAGCGGACGCAAGCGCAACTGACGGAGGTGGTGGCGTGGCTGGAAGTTGTCGAGAAACCATAGACGACCGATTCCTCGATCTAATCTTGCGTCGACCGCTGATGGAGTTGGATCTCGCAACCTCTGGCGCGGATGGCTCGGCTGCAGCCTTTCCCCCCGAAGATCCCGCACAGCCGTCGTGGCGAAGAAACTTACCAACGGACGTTGTGGGTGTCGCCGGAAAAGACAAGCGCGCAGTGCCTAGCATCGCAGCCGAGTCCGGGGTGCCGGCCCATGTCCACCACGCGAAGCTCACCAAATTGCTACTGCGCAGTGAGGCAGGAGATCCGTTCGGACGGCGCCAAAAGTTTGTGCTGCGGGAGCGGATGAGCGGCCGCGAGTTGGGTGACATCGGGACCACACGCTACCGCTCGAGGTTTTTGCATTACTGGACGGGGCCGAACGCAGTACTGCCTGGAAGCAGGTTTTCGCTGGACAAATTGTCGGAGTACTTCTACGCCTACAACACTGCTCCAGGAGAAGGGGCAGACGTCAACGCAGCAGCTCGAGGTCGAGCTTCCCCACAGGATGAGGACGAGGACCTCCTCGAGCCAACAAGCAATACTGGATGGATGTCGCCAGCATTCGTGATTCGGTACTTGGCCCTAGAGCACGGGCTCGACCTGCAGCACACCGACCTCGACCAGCTCGCGGGGGGCGCCGATTTTTTGCTCGGGGAAGGCATCGCCGGGGTTATGGGCGGGGAAGACGGCCAAATCAAGTACGACGCATCGCCTTTCGAGGGGGTGATGTCGCGGCGAAACTTCGAGGCCGTGCGGGTGTTGCAGGCGCGCGCACGACAGCAGCAGAACGGAGGACAGGCGCGAGAATGAGGTGAAAGGGATGGATGGTGTGGGGAGCAAAACTTCGGAGGGAACAAGATGAAGCTGCTGCAGGGGGTCATGCAGCTAAGTTGAGGCAAACAACTGCTCTTACTGCCCGACGGAGACAAATTTGCACAATAAAAGGAAACGGGCGGGATATTTCCTGCACTAATCCTGAGACTGATAACATCTGTGATAGTGATCATAGCATCATTCACATGAATGCACTCGTCGTGAACGTGAGCAGGATGGTCGAGGACCAGTATTCGATTTCGATGTTTGAGTTTCAAAGTCTGGCTTTTAGCGCAACGAACCAACGTACGATCGCCGTCGCTGAAGTGCTCTGTGTCTTCTTTTCTTTTTGCTGTGTTCGCAGAAGATCATCGCTCGGTCATCGGGAACCAACGCATGTCTTCGTTGTTCATTGATCCATCAGGATCACGTCGAGGACGTTGGACTTGGTGATGCATGAAAGAATGACACGATGATGTTCTTAATGTTTTAGCGTGCGAAGCCATGTCGACCAAGCAGCCGTTCCAGCATCGCGCCCGCCGACGCCCGACGCAGGTCTTTCTGCGCGTCGTCGGCTTCTTCCACGTAGCGGCCGGCAGTCTCAACTTCTTTGACGCGATCAACTTTTCCTCCAGTGAAGGTCCGACGCCATCGTCCCATCAGGTGGAGTCCCCCTCCAAGAATAGTATCTACGACGAGGCGATTGCGGGGCTCGGAAGAATAGAACCCAGTAGCGAACAAGAAACCAATGGTTCGCCGCCTGGTCCTGCTGCTCGTGGTCCTGCGTTGGCGTTCGCGGAAGCTTCTCCCCTCTGTCCGGCCGCAGCGGAAAAAGGATGCTTCGACGAGAAGTACACGTGCGAACGGTGTTGCAGGAACATCGCGGTGCCGATCGGGGATCTGGCATGCTGGGAGGGCGAAATGAAGTTTGCAACGTGCTGCGGGGTCACGAACTACAGGCTCGCGCTGTTCAGCGAGGCGCAACAGAGAAACGACCCGCTCGCCACCGACAAAAACCACGGCAGCTACGACCAGGTACACCTTCTAGATAAGTATACTAGAGGGCGGCTAATAGTAGTAGCTGGGAGCAATACATAGACCGAGCAATAGATACTCAAGGCCGAGAACAAAGGAAAACAAGCTCTCTGTTTCTCCATCGACGTACTTCTCCAATCGGCTGTGTTCGCAGGTCTGCCCCCCAACCGCGCTGGAGCAGTGCTTTGACTGCTCCAGCGCGGTGGGGGGGCAGACCTGCGAACACAGCGCCCCCCCCCCGGCACTGTGGAAGCGGTCGACGCGCGACCGGCGATACTACGCCGACCGAGAGCGTTTTGCGCTCACCAAGAAAGCGGAACTTCTTCTGACCACACTGCGGAAGCCGGTGCAGCATCTGCGGGTGGGGAAGGAGTGCGACG
>RXOD01005369.1:0-14487 GCA_005223375.1 Amoebophrya sp. AT5.2 | reverse complement strand
GCTGGGCCTGCCAGTCTACTCGGTGGGGATGCGCAGAGCGGTTTCCGCCAACGACGTTACTGGTCTGATGTCGCAGCAGCTTTACGCGCGACATCAGACCGGCACCGCCGTCTACGGGTTGCCGGTCTACCCTGCGGTAGTGATGGCCGTGCCGCCGCCGCCCGGTCTCGCTCTGCCGCCAAGGGCCGCATCCTCGCCGGACGTGCAGGGCCTTCAGCGGCAGTCCAGCGCGGAAGTCGAGACTTCGGAGGCCGATTTCGGAGATCGATCGGAAGAGCCTGCTTTTCAACAGCGTGTTGCCTTTGGGGAAGGTATTTCAGACTCAAACGTGCTCGACGAACGGCGCAGGCTGGAGTCGCAGATTGGAGAACTCGCGCATGCTCTGACGTGCGAGAACCCTCTCTCCGTGGTCAGGCCGGAAACCGTGCAAGCGTGTCTCGACTGGGAGGCGATAGCGGCGCAAGAGGCTGCGGGGAAACTACCGCGCCCCCCATCGCCGGATTTCGTGCCCATGCCCGCAGGGTTTTGCTTACAAGAAGCTGCACCGCGTGGGAATGACGTCCCGGGTTTTCAAAACCCGGAGTCCGGTGAAAGTGCCCTGGAGCAACTCAGAAAATGGGCCGGTGAGGACTATCTGCGCATGTTTTTGCTGTATCCACCTGCGGAGGGGGGCAAGGACATGGTAGTGGGCGACCACAATGATCGTGCTTCCGACGGGGCGGATGAAGACGAGGGGGGTGGCCTGGCGGGGAACGATCACGATCATTCTTTCTCGACGTCGAGCCGCTTGCATGTCCGCGAGGACATCATTAGAACCATTCGTCTCCCGTATCTGACGTTCAACCCTGCTGGGAGTTTGACCGTTCCCCTCGCCCAGGAGCTGATGCTGCGGCTTTGGGAGACGTTCGTGACCGCTTTTTGGTGCGCGAAAACCGAGAACGGCGATCGCGATACGAATCCGGATCGGCTGCCTCTTCTCAACCGAGTGAGCCGGGAAGTCATGCATGAGTTGTACTCCTGCTCGGACGAGATAGGAGGAGTTGGCGAGATGCAGCAGGCGGGTGCGCACCGACTCACGGCGGCCGCAGTGCGGGAGGTACTCCGAGGAAAAAATTTTTAGATTCTAAATCGTCTGATATTTTTACTCGTCGTGAGCCTACTTCTCTATTACATGAATTAGAGATAAAATCTTCTTTTCCACCTCCTGCAGGTGTACGCCTCGATCATTCGCCGGAAGCTGGAGGCTTCCAGTCGTCGCCGCAACGTCGTGCCGGCGCGCGCCTTCACGTTTCGGCGTCTCCACCAGATGCTGCTTTGCGAGAACAATCCGCCCCCGCCCGTGGACGATCTGGAGGCCCACCTCGTCGCGCAGGGGCTCGCGCTCTATCGAATGCAAGAACTACCGTCGGGGGACGAGGGGGAGTTCGGGGGGGCCTCCACCCCGTCGCTGTTAGCCGAGGACAAAGGCGGACGAGGACAACGGACGAAGAGCAAGCCGAAGAACCCCGAGGTTCCGGCTCCCGATGATGTTGGTGCAGCTTCCGATACTCCCAATCGCTCCGGCCCGGTAAAGGTGCGCGCGACTGCGGATCTGGTGACCTCCAAAGTTTTTGCACAATCAACCCAGGCGGAAGAAGTGCCAGCTGCCGCTCCTGCCGTGATGGCAGCGGCACAAGGAAGTGGTGAGTGGAGAATCCAATTGGCGGTAACAAAGGAGCCCGAACGCCGCACGAACTTCGTACAAGTCGAGCTGGCGAAGCTGCAGAAGATGGAGGAGGTGCGACAAAACGAGCCCTGCGAAGCAGATCATCCTTGGCGGGTCGAGGAGGGGCGTTGCACATGTTCGTGTACAACTTGTGCGGGGGGAGATCGGCACGACGGAAACAACGAGCGCGCCTGCAACACCGCAGTACGCGATGCTGGGGCTCAGCAGCCAGAGCGTGGCAGCATTAGGCTGCGCTTGCACGAACATCTTGATCTGGCTGGCGGAGGTGATGGAAGTGCCAGCCGGGACGCGCCGCCGAAGGGGTTCCGAAACAAAAAGCTCCCCCCTGCAGGTCTGTCGCAACAAGCGGTGCAGCCGAAGTTGGAGGCAGGCACTGCAAGCGAGGAGCTGCAGCAACCGCCGGCCGCATCAGGAGTGGGGGATGGGCAGTCGGCCAATCTGGCATTGCAGCCACAGCAAATGCGGGAAGAGCACTCGTTTTTAGCGAAGGTGAATCAACACGAAGCTACCGACGTCAGGGCGGCTGTCCCGCAACTCTCCGTCGGGCAGGGGCTCTCCAGCACAGTGCCGGAGTCTCGCCCCTTGGACCCCCGTTACTTCAAGACCCAGCTTTGCAAGTACTTCAAGAACGGCAAGTGTGCGAAGGGGGAACAGTGTCCCTATGCCCATGGCGCGGAGGAAAAGCAAGCAGAGCCGGACTTTTTTACAAAACGAGACTCTGCAACAGCTGGGCGAAGTGGAAAAGCTGCCTGCAGGGCGAAGCCTGCAAATACGCGCACGGACAGAAGGAGCTGCGGCAGAAGCAGAGACCGCAGCTCCCCGCTGCTGCTGGACCGTGGGGCCGCAAGGTGCACTCGGTGCCCGCGAACCTGGACGAAATGGGCACGGATCCCTCCTCCTCCTCTTCCACCAATCCGCCCCCGCCAGTCAGAGTCGGGTCAATGTCAGAGCAAGAGCATGGAGCGGATAGTAATTATACGCGGGGTACGGATTCGGAATCGGATAGTTCTTACTACATTTTTCCGCTGTCGGACCCCTACGTCGGAAACCCGGCGGCGACATACCTTACAGCCGGTCCTCCCGCGACCATGATGGGCCGCGTCGCGTCGGCGGGAGACATGGAAGACGTCCACAGAAGAGGGGGAGGAGGCAGTACAACGACCGGCGGCGGTCGGGGTCTCCAAGCGCGGGGACGAGGAGGTCACCCGGGAGCAGGGTTTCGGAATCGATTCTTGCAGCGGGGACAGATGTTGGGACAGATGGGACAGCAGCGGCCTAGCTTCGCCAGCGTCTCCACCCTGGCGCCGACCTCGGAAACCGATGGTTGGGGAGAGGAAGGAGAAGAAGAGGCGGATGTCGAACCGGTGTTGTACAGCTACTCCCCACTCCCAGATGACTTCCCACCCCCAGATGGGCACATTGACGCTTAAGTAAAAGCGGAGCGACTGCTGGTGCTACGAGTCGCTGGGGACCGGAACGAAAGAACTGTGCAGACGAAGGAGGATAAGGTTCGTGCTCCAACTGTAGAAGGAGGATAAGGTTCGTGCTCCTCTTTTTTTAAAAAAAAGAGGAGTCTGTCTAGACCTTGTTTGAAGATTTAGAACCACGCTGGCAGGGAGAGCTAGGGCCGTTGGACACTGTATCACGGCTCTTCCTCCACTACGCCGGGCCCGGGCTTGGCTGACACTATTACTTTCCTCAGAGCACTGTATTTGACACCGGTATTTATTCTCTAGCTGTAGCTAGCCTGATATCATTTAGAAATTTGTCATCTACAACTCGATAAAGCTGGCAGTGCAGTAGTATTCGCAGACATCTAGTAGTTGCTTCTCGAAGTATAGATCTAACGTAAACACAAAAGTGGGGGCGCCGGGGGCGTTTTTCAGCTGTGGTATTCAATTTACGCTCCAGAAGGAGAAGCAACCACTCCTCAAAGACAGACAAGCCCAAATAATGAGAAAAGCAGACAGTCCAGCAGCGAGATTGGTTCGTCTTTTTTATTCATCTCCTTGTTAAAGATCAATGCAGCGGGAGCTGACATGTCTCTACCTGGCGTTCTTGCTATTGAGTAAGTCTGCCTACAAGAACGATCATGAACAAGTCTTCCTTCTGCCTCCCGCTTTAGCACGGGTGAGAATCAACTTTAAGTGATAGTACTCAATGAAGTGCTGTTTGTGTAGGATGATGCCTCACCATCAGTCTTGCCGAAGATGGTACCTTCACTGAGCGAAGTGATGCTTACCATCCGTCCTGCCGCAAGGGAAGGCAGTTAGGCGATGCGCCAACTCATGTTCTGTGACAGATCCATCTTCGCATGAGTTTGAAAATTGCGTCTGGCGATCCCATCGAAGACGATCAGCAGACGAAGGCGTAGATCGCCATCTCGAACGAGCATGGGAACAAAAATGTGAGGAATGCAAGTGCTTGTCGTGATCGTGATGTCAGTTTTGTACTACTAGAGCAGGGTGGTACATGATTAAATTTTTCATGTGAGGAATGGGCGTTTCCAGCGCAACGAGGTACAGCTTTATTATCAATCTTCAACTGATACAGCTAGAAAAATAGTTTTACAGAGGCACTAGCCAAGGCTGAACAAGGACACAGATCGGCACCCCAGACACGCGTGACGCCCGTCATACCGATACCACCCTCAGCGTCAGCGCAATTCTCGGTTTCCAAGCGATCGAAAATGGCGCTCCTGAAGATAGTCCTCGCGTCCCTCGCCCTGTTGCTTCCGGAGAGAGCGACTGCTGGTCCGGTCGCTGCTGTCGCCACGTACGGGACCTGTCAAACCGGGTGCAACACTGCCTACGTGTCGTGCTGTGCCATCGCCGGGGCCACCGCGGGGACGTTCACGCTCGGAATCGGGGTGCCGGCTGCGCTGGCAGCCTGCAGTGCGGCGCAGGGAGTCTGCATGGCTGGCTGCGCAGGGATGACCGTAGCCGCGGTGGCGGCGCCGACGCCGTGAGTGCTGCGATGGAGGGCGAGTTCGGGGATTGGGAGAAATTATGATTTTGGGAGGGACGATCGAAGAAGATCTAGTTTGGAGGGCCTCTCGCTCTCGGTTTCATGGACGTGCATGTGGTGCGCGAGGTTTTTGGGGAGAGTGGTACCACGGTGAACACATATAGGAAACCTATATTCCGCTTCTTCAGACATAGCAAGAGAAGACGAGTGAGTGTATGATCAATTTAGAAGAGGCTTGTCTGACGCTCGTAACATCACGGAAGTGGTGCTCATGATCAACAACATTTTCGAATCTCAAGACAACATTTTCGCGATCCATCGCAAGGAACAAGCTCGGACGGCATCACACAAAGAATTGAGTCGCGTCGTCTTCACCTGAAGACGCTCATTCCTATTCCGCGCGATATATATCCATGTATTTGACTCATCCCATTATTCCGGTGGCGCTCGGCAGCCTATTTTAGTAGCTATCGTTCATTGTCCTTGTCGCGCTACGCGAACTCGTCCGCGCGACAATGAACGGTAGCCCAGCATGAAGAATGAACTTGAATCGCGCCATCTTTACCCGAAGATGCTCATCCCACTTTCCGCGCGAGATATTATAACTGATGATCCGCCCAACATTTACTAAGTATACAATTACATGCTGAAGCTTATCCATGACGTACCGAAAAGGGAGGCGGAGGGAGTGCGTCAGTCGAACAACGAAAAATCTTAGGCTGTAAGGCCGTGGATTCAAAATCATCATCATCCATGACGTACCGAAAAGGAACAAAGAGCGATGTCCTAGTGCTTGGCCGCCTACAGTTGTGTGAGGCATAATGAAAAAATAGGCAGGCCGAGTTCGGCGCTGTTCTTTTCTTGTCGTGCGCGAGCGCTTTGACGCCCTTTCATCTTCCGAGCAAATGGTCCGACTCCGATTGATCAGGTCGTCTGGCTGTGGGGGTCGTCTGCTTCTCTTCCTCGCAAAGGCATCAAACCTCGTGTGACTTCACAAAAGTACAGATCATTCTGAGACTGGACGGTTCTGCAAAATGATCACTGATCAGCCGGTTTCGCGATCGCGGCCCGCGACTATAGCATTGATTGCATAACTCCTCCTCACGAGACAGGAAGCATTTAGTATTTCTCACGCGCATTTTCGCATTCGTGCCAAACGGGTCCGCTTGGATTGCTAGCTTAGTATAGAGAACGTACTGTAAAACTAGCAGCTTCGCGTCCTACGTTGCATAAGATCAGACATTACAAACAGGATCTGCATAGCTACTTGATGGAACACGGCAGTTCATCGACGGCCACTTCCTCACAGTCACAACGAAGGTCCTTTTGTTACCGTGGTTTCATTTCGTTGGCCGCCATCGCGAGAAAGGACCTCTGGAAACAAAGCCAAGAATCAATATAGGTTTCTGCATTCGTATCATAAGTCAGTTTGCATTTTTGCCATTGGAGGAAGTTTTGAATCCAAGAAAAAAGTAGTCGCCATCGCTGGCCGAAATACTTTCTGAAAGTCCTAGTCAAAGCAGCGAAAACAAAACGACGCGCGCGTCCCGCATGAGTTTCAACCCACACGACACATTGGAAAAATAGAACGCTTCGAAAATGAAATTTCTCTCTAGAAGTATCGAAACGCGGCAGCTGATGTTTTGCCTACGACCAGTGCGGCTGATGTTGTGGTGGTTCTTGGCCCAGCTGGTTTGTTCCACGTCGGCGGGGAAGTCTGGATCTGGGCCATCTTCAGGTTCCGGGCCAAAAAAATTGTATCCGGCAGCATCGGAGCAGAAGGCCCCGCGGCCAACCTACCCCCCGAAGCGGCGCGCGGAGCACAATGGGAAGCACCAGCTGGGAACGGGCGTCGCCGGTGCCGCGAGAGCAGATCACCTTGGCGTTAACCCAAGTGGATCCACGACCTAGGCCGACTTCATCGGAACTGCCCAGACCGGATCCTCCTCGCCTTCCGACGGGTATCAAGCGGCGCCCGAGGGCATGGCGAGTCGGTTCATCCATACCGACGTCGGGCCCCTGCGGGTCGTAGGATCTCCGGTTTTCGCGGGGGTGGGGTCCCCGGTCTTCGCGGCGGTGGGGTCCCCAGTCTTCGCGGGGGTGGGGTCTCCGCTGGGGTCCGCGGCCACCGACCCGACTGGCCATCGGTCTGCTTCGATGTCGCCAATTCTCAATGCTGCGGCGTGGGGCGTGAATCTTGATTCGCCGCAGCAGGTCTTCGGGTCTATGACCTCTTCTACGACCCAAGGCTCCCCGGCCGGACATCGCTACTTTTCGCCCCTGCCGCAGCTTTTCGTGGAGCCAGGAACAAGCAGTCCCGTACCCTTTGGTGCCACGGCGAGTCCGTTGTTGCCCGCGCTCCCGGATTTCCAACTGCCGGAAGCCGTGGCGGGTGGCCGGGTGCCGAACATCCAAGGCCTGCCGCCGGGTTTACCGCTCCCGTCGGCGTCGATGCGGAAGGCGTTTTCGGCGAACGACGTCACGGTCCTGGGCGAACTGCCGCCGCAGCTCCTCTCAGGAGATACACCGCTGCGCCCCTCCCGCCCACCGCCGGGGCTGTCGCTACCGCCGAAAGCAGGGACCGCGGATATGGCCGTTTCCAACGCTGCTCCGGGGGCGGGACCACAGGGTTCTAGTACTCATCACCAACCGCGCGGGGCAGGCTTCTTTCCCAGCGTCCTCGCAGATGGAGGATCGATCGTGGACCTGCTGCAAAGGCTGACCCTACAGTGCGAATCAGATCAGGAACAGCAGCGCACTGTGCAGCCCCTACCCGTCACGTCGGAAACCATGAGAGAGCGACTCGAGGCGATCGCCGCGGGGAAGGGGATTGCGATAGGCAAGAACCAGGCGGAGTCTAATTTTTTCCTCGGTTCCGTGGAGGGTCAGGGGCCTCCTTTACAAGGGCCTGCTGGCGCGTCGCCGCCGCATGAGCTGGAGATGAGCCGAGGGGGACTACTGAAGCGGGTTGCCCGTTCCGACAACTCCGTACTGGACCACTATTTGTCGCCGGAAATGGCGTTGGCCCACGCGCAAAGCCTCGTCGAGAAGAGGGCCCAACAACGAGCGCGCCAGCGAGCGAGCCTATCGAACCTACCGAAACCGAGAGGTGCTGCTGCTGACGAAGGAAGGCTTTACAGTGCTGCTCTGACGAGAGCTGCTTCCGACGGTGACGAGATGACGGTGGACCAAGCGCATGGGGCCCACAATAATGTCACGATAAATTCCGGCCAGTCCCCTTTCGAGCAGCTGCTCTTATGGGCCGGCGAAGACTACCTGCGCATGTTTTTCCTGTATCCAGAGGAGGGGGCGGAGTTGGGGTTGGTGGTTGGAGGTTCTACGACCGCCGGGACGCGAGCTACTCCTGCCCAGCGGAGTTCCCAGCTGATGGAAAACAATACCTCGAGCTCTGAGGAGTCCTCGACCTCGGACGAGGACGAGGCAGATGTTGAAGGGTTGTCTGCCGACTTCGACATCCGCGGCCCGCCTCATTCGTTCAACCCCGCAGGCAGCTTGACCATCCCCCTCGCGCAGGAGCTAATGCTACGGATTTGGGAGACCTTCGTTCAGCAGATGCAGCAGTCCGGCTCATCTGCCGACCGGCTCGTGCTCGTGAACAGCGCGCTGCGGGCAGTTCTGCGGGACCTGTACGCGCGAGAGGAGGTGAGGCAGGCGATGCTCACCGAAAGGCAGACGGCGGTGCGGGAGGTACAGAATTGCTTTTATTTTTATAGAGTAAAACTTTTTTGACGGGGAGATTCGATTTTAGGGGCGATTGTGATTATTTTTATTTCCCAAAAGGTCTACGCCGGGCTGGTCCGCCGCAAGCTGGAGGCGTCCGCTCGGCGGCGCAACATCGTCCCCACGACCACGTTCACGTTTCGCCAGCTCCTCCAGATGATCATCTGCGAGACCCAGGAACCGCCCGCGCCCGACAACCTCGAGGCCCACCTCGTCGAGCAAAGCCTCGCGTTTTACATGCCCCCAGAAGTGGTGGACCAGAGTGGTGGATCTGGGGCACCCGCCGGTAATTCACGACCAGAGCGGCCACCTGGCGTGCTGTCCGCTGCAGACTGGAACCTTCCTTGGCAGCAGCGGTTGCTGGGCACGAGCGACCTGGTGCAGGCGCTGCAGCTGGAAAAATCGAGAGTCCTCCGGGCGGCGGAAGTAGCAGGAGAAAGAGTTGTGGAAGGAGGAGGACAGGATCCGACTGTTGGCGTTCGAGGAGAGCCGGCGAAGGTGGGGCTGCCGCCCGCGGACGTTGCTGCGGTGTTCGAGAATTCGTGGTGGGAGAGCCGAGCGGGCGCTCTCGTCACGCCGGAACTAGTAAACGCGCTGGGGCTGGATAGACCACGGGAATATAGGTTCCCCACTGCTGGAGGAGGAGAACAGGGCCCGCAGGCTCCGCCAGATGCGCAGCAGCAGGCGGGACTGGTGAAAGTGGACGCGTGGGGACTGCAGAAACCACTGGGGGGATCGCTAAAAACCTCCGAAGAGCGTCCGCCGTACGATTCGGCGCAGCAGCCGGAGCAACATGACGAGAGCTTGGCGGTCCCCGCCCACCAGGACACGAAGTTTGTCCGCGGCGCGTCCTCCTCCTCAACCCTGCCGTTTCCGGCGGCGCAGGACGGCGAGCACAAAGTAGCGCCGTCGCCGGTAAAAGCGGAACTCGGGAGTCGGGACTCGGGAGAGCCGGCCTCCGACTTCGTGATTGAGATGTTAAGGAGTGCGTAAACTCAGTTCCTGGTCTTATCACCTAGGTCGCTGCGAGCATCGCCGAGTCGACCATCACGGAAGTAGCCGATTGATGGTCCGCAATGAGCCGAGGCTGGGCGATACCATGTTAGCGATAGTCGCCCGTGTGCTGTGTCTGATTGAGTCAACCGGTAGAAAAAGACGGCCAGGAAGGCTGCCTCCTGATGCCGCAACGAGAAGTAGCGGAAAATCGATAAAAAATGGCACCACCTCCAGGCACCATGGTCCAAGGGTTGCAGCTAAGTCGAATACAATTGCTAGCGTTGAAAGCGACAGCCGGAAAAATTGTCTGTGTCAAGGACGGCACAGCGAGGTGAAAGAAGCGGCAGCCTCGACCTAGCAATAAGTAGCTGATAGGCATCGGAGCTGAGTTTTTTCAGCCTGTAATGATTAGTTGCGAGGAGTGGGACCTGGCTGCAGGAGGGGATGGACGTGAGGAATTCCCCGCAATCGATACAAGGCTCGCCGGGTGCAAACGTGCTGTGCCACAAGCGAGGATTGCGGACGCGTGGGGGGCGAATCCGAATCCGAATCCGAGTACGGGCCCCGCGCTCCTGCCCCAGCTACTGGAGAAGGAGCTGCGGCTCAAGTTAGACCTGGACGCGGAGGGTGGCGACAGTAGGAAAGCTGAGCAGCTGCAGCGCGTGCAGGCGCTGATCAAAATTCAGCAGGAAGCCATTAATCACGCCGCAATCGCCAAGCAGATGGCCCAGCAGGAGCGAATGCTGGCACAGCAAATGCACCAACTACAGGCGCAGCAACTACAGCAAAAAGTCGCGCAGCACATGCAGCAGCAGCAGATCCAGTCGCAATGGCCCCGGAAGGTCCCGGGCAAGCCGTCCCCGCCCGCTTCTCCGTTGCTGACCGCGTCCATGCCATGGTCCGCCGCTGCTCCGCGAGCGCAGGCCAAAGCGCAGCATGCCCAGCCGCCAGCGCAGTACGGCACGGGAGACCCCCAGTTTCGCAGGACGAAAATGTGTCGCTTTCACTTGGCGGGCCGCTGTGCGCGGGGAAGCGAGTGCGCCTTTGCGCACAGCATGCAGGACTTGCTTAAGGCCTATGAATAAAACTCAGGTCGGGGTATTATTTATGTGGGTACCAGGATCGGCCAATCGGGCCCCTTAAATCAGTCTCGACTTCCCTCCCTAGATTCTGCAGCCCTAGGCTAGGAAACCACAGCGAGTTGTGATCTCGTATGCTGGCCTCGGCTCTGTCGGAAGAGGGCCCATTGGCGCGTCCCAGTCGTGGAGACCCTTGGATATAAGTACTATCGATCGGACCTGTTTTTTTTCGCTAGCCTCTGTCTAAATTCCAGGAGCAGCCGGACTTCTTCAAAACGAAAACCTGCAAGATGTTCGCCTCGCCCGCGGGGTGCCCGGAGGGGGAATTTTGCTCCTACGCTCATGGCAACCTGGAGCGACGCGCGCCACCGTTCCGCCGCAGGTGGGAAACGAATGTTGACGAGCGACAGGAGGCGGAGACACAGCAGGGCCACATCGGCACGTCGGGCTTGAATCCAGCGGCGAAGAGTTTTGGTATAGTTGGAAAGTAGTGTTTTTACTGATATATACGAAAGTTGTACTTATGCGTTAAAATGCGTCGTGTGCGGCCTATAGATCACGGGCCTCAGAAACTCACCGACCAATAATCGATACTTACAGTTCCGGCTTCCAGTCTGCTCACGAAAAAGTCGAACTCGGTGCCTATGAACATGTACGAAATGGGTTCCCCGGCGAGGGGCGGGGGTAAGCGCGCACCTCGGAGAAACAGTGGAGTGCAGCTCGACCGATCGCCGGGGCAGGAGCCGGTGTCAACGTTAAACATCCAGCAGATGAACAGTAGAGGTGCCTCGCCGACGAGCTCGCCCGTGCTCTCGGCCCGCGGAATCAGGGGAGCCGACCTGGCCCGCCGCCGCGTAGTCTCGATGCAAGACATGCAGCAAGTCTACGATCAGGGCGGCCGGTTTAGAGCCGAGGGACAGGGACAACGAAGTGGTGCCCTGCAGAGTAGAGGCGGACAAGGGTCCGGGATAGAGGGACTACAGGGAGGGTCAAACCTGGGGCAGAAGCGCCGCGTCAGCAGCTTTGGCAGCGTTTCCTCCCTGGCTCCGGCCTCGGAAGAAGGCGAGGAACAGGCGGAAGGCAGAGGCTCGATCGAGGAGAAATGAAAGAAACAGAAGAACATCTCGGATTCGCACGGTACCGAGGTTATTAGCTGGAATTTTCTGAGGACGTCAGACAGTCGCTGTTGCGATTCGCAGTCGCCAACTGGCGCAAGTGTGTAGTGGTGCAGATGAATGTGTTACCAGGTTTCAGCTGCAGGTAGCGCACTAAACGGGACCATGCATTCTCGAATACAACTTCCCGACAGGTACACCAGCTTCCGGATCACAGAAGCACACACTTCTGTCGGGCGGTCCCTTTCTTGCATCTCCACCCAGTGGCCTCCGGTCAGGCCCGGTTCCGTGTAAAGCAGGGGCAGGGTGACCAAGTACAACCAGTCCAAGACTTGAAGTGACCGCCATGCGCGGCCAGCCGCGTGCGTTTTGTCGTTTTGGTTCTAACAAATTAAGACGTGACCTACGAAAGATATTGATTTTTCCTGCGTCTAGATCACTCAGCACAAAAGTCGAAAGAGATACATAGGAGACAGCTACAGACACCAATAGTACCGATCGGGTGCTCCGAATCTGTCCGAAAATGGTCGCTGCCGTTTCAAAAACACCTCAAACAGCACAGATATAAAAAACTGCGCCTTCAAAATGAAATCGGATTTGTGCTTTACGCTTGTTTCAGCACAGCCGGTCTGGACACGTGCGCGGACTTTGACAGCTTTAAAAATTTTCACGCGAAGAAATTCTATCGAAGGTAACCCGATCTCGGCATGCGCGGGACACGGAAACGAGACGGCTATCAACAGTGCTGATTGAACAATGGGTACAAGAACGACATCAGAGCAAAGCTATTTTAGGTACCCCCGCACATCGAACGACTGCGCCGATTTATAATCGAGTCTCTCTCTCTACTAGTACATGTAGGAGTAGGTACGTAGGCGTACACTAGTTCCACCTTGAATGGATCGCGACTTTGCGCCTTTCAGAAGGATTCCTCCTTTCAAGGCGAGCAGCCGCGTCTATCCCAAGGCAAGCACGGTCCGTCGGGGAAACTCGAGGACGGTCGTGACAACTTTGATGCACAACAGTTCTCTTCTCTGCGTGATTTTCTCTATGAGGAACTACCACTACACTTGATCGATGCGGTGTTTCACGCTAATGAAGACTTATGCATCCACCTTCACTGCGATGATGTGGGACCAGTGTCGTCGGCTGTGCTGCGACGAGGCGTGTACAGCCGTCGACTAGTTCCGCAGGACACAAGATTGGTGTTCGCGTCGCTTCGACGAAAATTCTCGATCGTTTCAGGCCATGCGATGGTTCTGAGAAATTGCTGATGGTAATACAGAACAGCGGCATGATTCGAAGCACAAGCCGCTTTCTGATACTACTCAGGCTGAATTCGGCGGTTCCCCAAGCATATAATGAATAGGTCTAAAAACAGCAACAAGAGAATGCGTGTGCTCTACTTCTTCCTCGTTTGCTGCTGCAGTAGGAGCGTCGCGGGTTTCCGACTTCGGTTTCGGTCGCTACTCCCCGACGATGACCGTGCTGTCACGGCTGCCTACGTCTCTCGGCGCGCCGGTATTTTCGACACGTTGGGGCTCCGTCACACCCGTCCGCAGTCGCAAGAGCAACTGCGTGCCCGCTTCGGGCAGGGGCGACTGCGCTCTCGCAAATTTGGACATGAAAAAGGAAGTGGGGGATCCGCCTCGAGTTCGTCGAGCGGTTCTTCTTCGAGGTCTGGCGCGAGCCGCCCCGACCGCGCCTTCTATTCCGCGTTGGGAAATGTTGAAAGAACAAGCGCCGTCGACGCGGAGCAATCGGAGTGCGAAAGTGACGCAAGTAGTTCGAGCAGCTGCAGTTCTAGCAGCTCGGAAGACGAAGGACCGTGCCCGTGTCTACAAATGTCGACTTACGCGCACCACGTGGCGACGTGTACGCACACAAAAGAAACAGAAGACGATGCGAACAGCGATTGCAAGAGCTCGTCCCATTCAGGACGGCTGTACCGCGGACGGGGCAGAAGTAGTGGAAGGAGAACGGGATCGCCGAGTAGGGCACGGAGCGAGAGCTCGAACTCCTGCGCCAGTTCCGGATCCGATTCCGGATCCGCAGAAGCTGGAGAGGCCAGCGGTCAGATTTGTCGCGAAAACGCGCTGCACGACGGGAAGACGTGGCCAGTGCTGTGCCACGCAGTTTTTGAATCCGACGAATCCGAATCCATGTGGGCGGTGGAAGCAATCGTCCAAGGGGCCGTGGGCGCAGACAGTACATCAGCGGTAAAGAGTGTTGATTCGACAGTGCTTGACGGAAAGCTGACGCTCCCGGGGATCACGAAGAAGAACTTTGTTAGAGGATCAACAGACCAGCCTCCGCCGCGGCAGTGGAGTGCGGATAGCACCGCTTCGACGTGCGCGGCGGTGTCGTCCTCGGGGCCCCCGACGTCCGATTGGCCCCCGACGTCCGATTCCTCCTCCCCGTCGTGGTCGCCGGAAGGCATTTTGTCGGCAGGGAATCTTCATGGCGATTCCGACGTCGACACCGGCCCGGAGCGCGCACCGCAGCAGCGTCCGCGGGGCTCGGTAGTCGGGAACCACCGCTCTCCGTCCACCGCCACCCCTTTGACTGCCTCCGGAGGCCTCGCCGCGCGCGCCGCGACGAAGCGGCCCACCTGCCAGCACTTCCTCTACAACTCCCGGCCCTCCGGAGATGAAGCGTCGGACGAAGGGCCAGGAGTGGTAGAGGAAGTGCTGGCTGGTGGGCTGTGGTCGTGGCGACAAATGTTGTGCTGCATCGACGCAGTCGACTTCGAGGGTTGCGGGGGCCTGCCGTCACCGGCGACAGATGAGTTCTACTCCCCACCGCACCCGTACACGCGTGCTCAGCCTGGCACGCGTTTTCGGGTGGAGCGGCTCGTGGGGGC